>UELV01138942.1:0-13808 GCA_900490015.1 Megastigmus stigmatizans
GATATCATGGATAGTAACTAAGTGCAATATTTATATAGATTAGCGAAAAAATGGAGACTGTCTTTTATATACTATATACAACCATATCATTGTAACAATCTATTTTGTATTTTTATACAAATAAACAAATATCTATCTATCTATCTATCTATCTCTCTCTCTCTCAAGTAATACACTTAATATTTCATTTAACTTTAAATTTTAATCTCAATACAAATTCATTAAAATATGTTTTAATACATATTCATTAACTATTAAGTATTCTTATCACTTATAAGAACAGCACGAATGATTTGTATTAAATGCAAACGTACGTTAATAGTTAAGAACTAGCTTCATAACAAATGTATTCGTTCTTAATATAAGTGATATTCATTAATTGTACAGTTAATGAACCGTTCATTTAATGCAAGACATCTTTTTTCTCAGTGTATGCAGTCCATTGTGCCTCTATCATAGTCTATCGATAATCGTCAGATCAGAGTCCATTTTCTAATCCCACAATCCATGGCGACTATGTGTGGCCCAATGAACGGCTGTTCAATCCTCCTAGAGATGCGGACAAATTCAATTCAAGCATTAATAAGTTGAAAATAAAAAGCGAAAGACAAAAAAAAGCACATGTTTGCAGTAGTGTAGCCTATTCCGCGGCTGCGTAACCTATCAAATTCCCAAAGAAAACAAGATCAGTGCCTAACAATCGAAACAAACAAACAAAAATAAAGTGTCTATCTAACAATTGCCCATCAACCGGTAATCGTGAACACACTAAAAAGAATAATCTCTAAGGTCTGGCCGTATCATGCTTCCATTGTGGCGCATGACATCTCCCCAGAGAATTAAGAGATACGAGTAAATAGAAGATAAAACGCGTTAAGATCAGACGACGGATGGCACTAAATTACCACGGCCTTAAAATCACGCGATTTCGTGAATAACAAAAAAATTACGGGATTTTAGAAAAGTAATACGTCTTTGGTCCAGTATCGAACCTTCTCTCTTTTATAAATATAGTATGTCCGACGCGTACCGCGTATAGAAACCGCGAATTATATGCGCGTGCTTGTCACAAGATATTAGTTTATTTGTGTCTGTGTGTGTGTGTGTGTGTGTGTGAGAGAGAGCGAGAGAGAGAGAGAGAGCAAGACTTTATAATGGATATAAAATAATTAATCGAATCAATAAATTTAACATTTAGAAGACTGTGCACTAGTTATTTAAATGACAAGAACAACATTTAAAAAATCCGAACAATGGACACACTTGAAATTGTTGAATGTACAGATTAATTTTAATAACCAGTACTCGCTCTTTCGAACATTCAATTTATTGATTCGATTAATTATTTTGCATCCATTATAAATGCTGCCTCTCTCTCTCGCTCTCTCTTACAAATAAACTAATATCTATCTAGCTATATATCTATGTCGCTCTCTATGAATCACATTATGTCCCAGTTGATTATTTAATTTCATAAATTACTTTCGGATTTAGCGAGATCGCCTTTTCCGACCGGACTTTGCATTGTCGCCTTTTCCAACCGGATTCTGTGTTGTCGCCTTCTTACTCGGGAGCGACTATATCTACAGAAATTATAAAGTGATTATTTTTCTCATTTTTCTAATGTGAATACTCACTCTTTTAGCGTGGAGGACTTACGACATTTTGAATAAGTTAATATTTACTTTCAGTAAGTGGGTTTTCACTAATTTAAATTTAGAGAGTAGCTAGTTTTGAACAATTGGTAGTTTCAAAAGAATGTGAACAGTTTTTAGCTTGACAGGTTTTTAACGATTTCGTGAAACATTTTACGGAACATTTAGGTATACGGGTTACACGTGGTCATAATTCTTTTATGACTGATGCGTGACTTACAAAATCAATACGTATATTTCCGTATTTATGTGTATATATATAAGCATACATCGCAAACATGTCACGTCGCGAACTTTGTCGGGATCTGCTTAATTTTATTCCCTCAAAATTCGTTAAATTTATTTAAAAACGGGACATTTCATTTGTCGATATGACGCAAAAAATCTCCCGTACCATCATATGTGCTCTTTATACTACTTTAACATTAAAAACAAAAATAACGTTACGTGTTCGTCCACTGATTTATCACTCGTTAACCAACACTTTTCTTTGAATACGTCAACAGCGACAAAAATCCGCCATCGTCGTTCACCCGTTGAGTAATTGCGAAATGTAGGCTAATAGTATGTCAAAGTTTTTGAGCGAGTGATGCACACACATATAGGTATAGCCATCAAATGAAATATTATTTCTCAAACATTTTACCCGGCTTTAAATAAACTTTTTAATTTGGTCCCGGTATTGCAAAAATTGAAAAATCCATTGTTAATTACACGCTCTCTAAACTTTCGTAAAATTAATTACAAATATTTCAAATTTTGTGCTACACATATTCTGTAAAAAGCCCGTGACAAATTTAAAGTGTATACTACGGGGGTGGACAAAAAAAAAGGTAGTGGAAGATTATAGATGGAAACAACAAAACTCGCGTCAGCTAATAAGTTAGCTTGTCGACATCGAAAAAGTTTTTAACGAAGTAAATGAGATTTTTATTTTTGACACGCACATATTGCATGTACGAGAGCTAGTTAGTCAGTCACTTTTTTTTTAATAAAAGCTTTTGGAACGCTAGTTCACACGCCTGTCTAGCTTGCGCGTGCAGTGCTCGAAACATGTATAGCGTCACTGATAAGTGTTTAAATACTTCGCGGACGGTATAATCGACGCTTTGATTGGCTGTGATTAGAAGTGAAGTATGTAAAACCTAGATGTGCGAAAGTGAAAGTGAGGAAAGCAACAAAATAAATAGAGTCGATTTGGGCAAGCACGTATAATGTGCTGTATCGGGAATGACTACGGGTGTTTGAACATTTTGGCTGGGTCGTGTACAGGTATGCGTGGATAAAAGAGAGAGAGAGAGAGAGAGTGAGAGAGATTGAAATAGGAGATTGGAAAGCGATGCCGAAAGAATACACCGGGAGCTCGATTGCAGCATCGGCAGCAGCAGCAGCAGCAGCAGCTCAGCGCAAAACGCCCGCTTGGCGCGCGGCAAGAGCCCCTGGATCGAAGGAAAAACGTACCCGCAGTTATCCGAGCGAGCGCCCGCCAGGCTCAAAGTCTGACAGCCAATACGATCTTGACGGAATTCTTAAGCATCTTCAAAGTCGATAGCACGCAAGAGCGACGCTAGAAAGAGAGAGAGAGAGAGAGAGAGAGAGAGAGAGAGAGAGAGAGAGAGAGAGAGAGAGAGGGAGTGAGCCGTATATAGAAGGAGGCGGAAGACAACGTCGCGATATCTATATTCGGTCGCTTTTCTCTCGGCAGCCTCGGCGTATACCTATCTGTCTCTCTCTCTTCTTCTCTCTCTCGCTCCCTCTGGCAGGAAAAATATTAGGATGATCTTCCTTCTCGTCGTATTTGCCTTTTTATTTTCAGCTTCTCCCCCTCTCTCCCTCGCTCTCTTTCTCTTCTTTATATCTCCGCCATCCCCTCGGTTATCTATTCGGGCCGCGCGCAACCTGCAGCGCGCGTGATATGCCAAATGTGTTTGGAGCGTTAAAATCTATATAGGCGAGCTTTGAAAATAATAAAATGGTGGGGCGGTGGGAAGAGAAAGGGGGAGAGAGAAGGCGGGTGCGTGTGTGAGAGAGGGGAAATGAATCGAAGCCGCTTCGGAGAATGGAAAATGGGTGAGAGAGAGAGAGAGAGAAGTTGTTGATTGAGCGACGTGACAACGCAGGGGCATTCTTAAAGCGAGCTTTTATTGCCTTTCTCCGGAGCTCGCGAGAACCTCTTCTTTCTCTTTCTCGCTCTTCGAGGCGCCTCCTTCTTTTCTGCAGCTAAGAGAGAGAGAGAGAGAGAGAGAGTGAGAGAGAGAGAGAGAAAGAGAGAGAGAGAGAGAGAGAGAGAGAGTGAGAGAAAGAGAGGGAGATGCCTTTATGCACGACGGCGTGATGAATTTTAAAAAGAACTCGCGGACACCTGGATGTCTTTGTCAAACAAAAGTGAATGGAAAGTAAGAGGCGCAGTAGAGACACGGAAGACAACAGCAGCAGCAAAAAAGAAGTGAAAGAACGGATAGAAAACAAGGGGCGGTATAAAAGCGCTATGTGATTTTCTCAAAATGGCTCGACGTCTTTTGTGCGTCTCGCGCGCGTCGTTTTCCTTTTACCTGAAGCATTCTCGCACTCTTTTTGGTTGCGAGCTTCTGTATATATACGGCACTTTAACGGCATATATGTGTATACAACTCGTATAGATATAGATGCGACACGGGAAGAAGCTGGCGCATTAATTTTCGCCGATCTCTCGATATATATGCATGTAGAAAAATTGATATACACGCTCGACGTCGAAGTCAAGGGAGAGCCTCTTTGCTGATCTAGAAATATTTCTCGCGAGTATCCGGCTATCTGGTCTTTTCCAGCTACCTTTAAAAATTTCTCAAATATTTATCAATGAGGACGTATTGTTATGGTAAAGAATGATATTGTGGAACAAGCCGAATCTTACTTTATGTAGCTTTTCGCATCGATTGTTTTTATTTAGGAAAAAAAAAACATAAATTATTCTCTATTTGGTTGTCAAGATATTTATTATAAACAGACTAAAATGTACAAAATACGTGTGATGTACTTCTCAGAGGATTTGAAAAATAACAAATTACTGATAACAAAAATGACGCTAATATTTTATCTTGTTTGGCTTCGAATAAAGTCCTCGTATCCCAATTATCAAGGAAAAAAAACAATAACTGGAGTCATTAATTTTTCTACTTATCGTTGTCATATCGATTTTTAGAACAATCTATACTTAATTCCTTTTCTCAATTTACAAGCAAGAGCTATTTCATCCATTGCGTCTCGAGTACACGATACATAACAGCGATCGATCTTTGCCAGTTCACCCTTCTCTTCATTATGCGTGCGTATAGATAGAGTTGGCCGCTAATTGAAACCATTCGAGGAATTCTCTCTCTCTCTCTCTCCTCTCTCTCTCTCTCTTGGGCGACGACCCCCGTTAACCTGTGCAGAAATTACGTTCTCGGAAGTCTCCCGAATCGCGCGGCACGACTGTTCGCCTCGCTAACTCGACGTCTGCTCTATATACGCCACCCTTCCTTTTCTTCTTGTCGCCTTATTTCCCCGTCCTAGTCTCTCTTATACTTTCGTTCTCCTCCCCTCTCTCTCTCCCTCTGATCACGGGGATTTCTCATTAATTTTACGCCTCTCCTTCCATGCCTATCCCGTTTGATTAAGAGAATATTATTTCTATAGAATTGATTTCGTCTGAATTCTCTTCTAAGAAAAATAAGCGATTGACGATCGATTTTGTTATAGAACTTTTTTGGACTGGAAGTCAAGTTGTCGGCTGCAAGTCTGTTTAGTATATATGGAATTAGAATGTGGATGATTTAGTTTCTATTTGTAGGCAAAGAAGCGCTATAAAATCTCGAAACATATAAACAAACGTTTATTTAAGGAAGGTTCAGAAGGATCCCGGTTAAGCAAAGGAAACTTTCTCATTGCACTATAATTAAGAACATACAAAGTCGTTCAATTTAAATAATAAAAGGTTCAATTATTTATATCATCTGGTAAAGTTTCAAATGAATATTTCAATACACATCTTTAAAAATACTTATTCCTTTGCCAAATCATACATAATTCATAAACGAAGTGTATTTGGTGATCCGTATTTGGAATTTTTATAATTCAAAATGTTTTTTAATTAATACGAATTATTTAACTCTCGATTGAACACCCCTTTAATGAGCTTAAAGTGCAATGCTAATTCACGTTTAAAAACTAATTTAATTTATTATGTTCTACTTAATTAATTCGATTTTTAGTTTTGTTGTAAGCGAAAGAGCTTTTTCATTAATCTGACCATTTATTTTTTAATTATTTGCACATTATAAAGTTCTTGAAATATTATTAAGTAAATTTATGAATATTTATTTATAAATACTACGAAATTTTTACTTACACACCATCCTCGACATAATATATGTCCATCGTGTAATTTATATATGGAGCGAAAATTCAATATCTTAAAATCTCGAAATAGATTTTAAAAATGTTCGACAATGAACGTGGAATTAAATGAAATCCTTAGATACATCATTATATATAACATACGAAATATTAAATTTGTTAAAATTTCGACTCCGTTACATAACCGAAAAGTTGGAAATAAATAGACAAAGTCCACTTGTATTTAGGATTCGTATAATTTCAAATATTTATTTAGTTAATATATCTAATTATTCGATCTCCGGTTGATAAAACCGTTCAGTGGTAATGGTAGGACTTTGACGCACCCCCTTAACTTTCGCTGTCTGCAATGCTTTTATTTCTTTCTTCGATTCGCGCATGTCCCTTCGTTCCTACTCTCAAACAAACTATAACCATCATCCTCAACAATCCATCGCAACAATGCCAATGATACTCATCGCATCGTTAAACGCAAATTATTCCGCGCAAGTCGCTCGATCAGCTCTCTCAACAGTGAAAACGGACGCAAGAGAAAACGCGTGCGAAAGTGGTGGCAAGACTAATGAACGGCTTCGGTTTATCTGTGCGCGTGCGGCAAAAGTCTCGAAGAGCGTTTATCTCCGTCGAAAGAAATTCTCGGCACTCGCCGGGCATCCCTATATATACGCAAGTTTAGGTGAGTTATGTTCACGATCTACGGCCTCTCCGCCGGGCTAAAAACTTGAGCAGTTTCGAGTCAGCTCTCGCCGTGCTATGCCAGAGAGAGAGAGAGAGAGAGAGAGAGGAGGGGGGGCTGCAAAAAAATCATCCGCAGCAGCAGCAGTGGCCGCGCTCTTCTTCGGTTGGCGCAAAGAATGGCTTTTCGCTCTTTCGAGTTTTATCGGTCAGCGTTATATACGAAAAAAAAAACAGAAGGAGGAGTGGGGTAAGAGGGAGAGAGGGGGCAGAGAAAAGCGAAGGTATAAGAGATCGCGCTGCTTTGTCGCTTTTAATCTACGCCGCTTTTCCCCCCTTGGTTACCCCGCCGCGCTCTGCGATTCCTGTCTCTCGCGGCGGCGCCAGTAGCCTTTGTCTCGGCAGGCGCGGCTGGTCGTCCGTCGTTCCTCGGCATTTTTCTCGCGACTCTACTTATGCGATTTTCTCCCATTGAACGCGCGAGGCCCTTGGCGCGTGTCTCTCTCTCTCTTTGATGCCATGCAAAACCCCGAGAATTTTATCATTCCGGGACTATAAATTATACGAGTAGCGACGCTTTTTCAAACGTCGCTTTTAATTGTGAGCTAGCGCACAGAGGAGGGGGGGGGGCGCGCTTTTTTATTGTCCGAGTGACTTCAGCGATGCGTCATTAATAATCTTTCATGCTTTCGTATATAATTTATGAAGCTCGATATTTTCCTTTGAACACGCGCGGACGGCCGGATGCCGCGACGATTTTGCAGCATTCAATTTGATGAAATTAGAGCTCTCGCACCGCGCGGCTCCGCGCGAGACTTTAATTTCTTTCCATTACATACGTCTCGCTCCTTTTCAATTACCTCGAATCAAATAGTTTCTCGAATAAATCGAACCTTTGGGAATTAACAAGAAAGTGCTCATATGTTATTTTATTATTAATCGTGTTATATCAGGAATCATTAGGAAACGATTACCCCGTTGAGTGTCTCATGTGTGCTCGTTATACCGCCGTATGATCATATACCTACTCGTGAAAGTGGTTCCGCATTATCGGCTTATTTTCCTCGCATATCGAACAGGTAACTATAATCATTAATTCCTTGTTTTCTACAATATTTAATGGAGTGCGACGCGAGAAAAAGTCACAATCGCGCAATGCTTATATAAAACGCCGGTATACAAAATCAATATCCTCATCCGCGGAGCACTTCAACTCCCGCATGCTCGACAATTTCGTACCAACTGCACACGAAACGATAGCTCGCGGTGCATCGACGCGCAACTCGAGCAGAGCAGCGCATGCACACGCATCGCACATCTCGAGCGCATATAAGGACTAAAAACGCTTTTTAATCGGATGAATAAAGCAAATCCCGGGAGCAGACATACTGCAGGCCTCGCGCTTAGCAGCAGTAGCTGCAGTCGCAAAAATGGGTATATGGGGGGATAAAAGGGACATAAGCATGTCCCGGGTAAACTTCAAACGAATATTTTATTACTTCTAAATTACAACGGCGCAGGCAGGCAGCCGGAGCCCCGGCACAAAGGGGGATTGCAACGCGCGCTCCGCTCTCTCTCTCTCTCTCTCTCTCTCTCTCGTGCACGAGAAATTCTCCTGAATAATTCGTCCTCATCCCCCGCATACGCATATACATTTATATATATATACATGTATAGGTGCAGTTAGCGTGCGCGTGCGTGTCGAGCATGAGTGGCTTCTCTCTCTCACTGGCGAGTGGAACATGGCAGAAGTGTAGCGTAAGGTAGTGGCTGCATCTTCCCGGCAGCAGCCGCTACAGCGCGCCCGCAACACTTTTGTCGCAGAACCGAGAGACACGGCATTATCATTGTCGCGGCGTTGCAGCAGCAGCAGCAGCAGCGGCATTCCTGCTCTTTCGCGCACTGCACACATTCCTTGTCTCTCTGGCGTTTGGACGAGAGCGAGAAGCAAAAGAGAATCCATTAACGCGCTGCTTCATTTAAACGAGTTACAAGCGCTTCTTCTATACGGGCTCCTCGCGCGCTGACGAGCTCATATAGTATCTACGTGCGCAGTCCGTGAGACCGAGAGAGAGAGAGAGAGATATATATATATATGCTAAAAAAGAACATTGTCGCTGCGCGAGAGGGCGACTTTGAGAAATGAAAGGGATAGACCGTGCGCGTATCGCGTGCTCGTGCGTGTAATGGCGAAAAAAGAGAGCGGCAGCCGCCGTCGCAGAGGCAAAAGTGAAGGAGCGCAACGACAAAAGGCGCAGCACCTCCGCGCCGCGTGTTCGATGCATCGAGTCGCCGCGCAAAGAGCTGCGCGCGCGCGTAGAAAGGGGAAGAGAAGGAGAGAGATAGAGAGAGAGAGAGAGAGAGAGAGAGAGAGAGAGAGAGAGAGAGAGAAAGATTGCTACGGCATCGGCTCTTTTCGAATATTTATGGCAACCCATTTCGAATGAAGTCGTCATAATTTATAACCGGTAAAAGACGCGAGAGGAGAAAAATAACCGCCTCCCTATACGCTCGTATATATACGCTTTTCGTCATTTCTACAAAGGTATATATATGTAGAGTGAGTGAGAGATCCGAGAAGAATGACACAGATTCGGTTGGACAAGACTGATAAATTTTTCAGGCTCGAAAAATAATTTCGCTCTAACTTATACATACACATACAATGCATCTTTACAGCGCTCACTAATTCAATCCCCAGCTTGTATATGAGAATTACTAAAGCCGTGTCGCGTAATAATGGATGCCGCCGTCTATACTTAAGAAAGCGATATATCGTGTTGTGAGCTTTTAGCGTATAATATTTATGTATTACGGAGAGGGGGAAGTGGGGGTAAATATACGGCGAGAATATACATAAAAGCGTAAATTCGTTGATTGTTTTTTAAAAATCTTTCGGCCATAATGTACACGAGCGACCCACGTTGTCGGATCGCCGGGCATTACTCGGACACATCTCTCTTATAAAAGTAGTAAAAGTAATAGTACGCGCGAAAATTCAAAGTGCGCAAAGATAGACTGCGGTATAACGATTGCGTCAAATGATGTATCGCGGAATTGCTTGTCGCGTATATAGGAATAGCATCCCGAGTGGACGACGACTAAACAGCAGCAGCAGCAGAAGCACTTGGCATCCTGCTACTATACTATCCACTATTATACCTCTCTTGACTTCGCTTCCTCCTCTCCGTCTCTCTCTCTCTCTCTCTCTCTCACTCTTGCTTCCCATTTCTCACTCCTACAGAGGCAGCGGTGCCCGTCATCAGGTGCACTCGTGCCACTTCGACATTAGTAACCGCTCAAACTATCCCGAACACTTCGAGCCTCATTTGCATGTCTCTATGCTCGCCGAAGCGCTAAACGCTCGCGAGTCTCTCTCTAGCTCTCTTGCGCTCCTCATTCCTCTCAAACGTATACATCCCTCAGCTGCTATACTACTGGCTTTGTATCTTTGTGCGGGTTTCGCCTCGCCTTGTTCCCTCTTCATCTCCCTTCCCTACCCCCACCTAATGCGCTGATTAGGTGCGTGCATTCTCTCTCTCTCTCTCTCTCTCTCTCTCTCTCTCTCTCTAGGCTGTATATATGCTCTACTCTATTCGCCGCTGCTGCAATCACTCGCTACGTTATTTGTCGGAGAGTGACGTCGCGGCGGGTCGACAAACGTTTTTATTTGGCCAATAAAAACTCTGTGCTCAAAGTGCTTTTTTTCATATAGATGCATGTAACTATACGAATAACCTTCCAAAATTCGCGGCGGTGTGGTTTACGGAAGAGCGGATCCGTGCCTCTCTTTAATTAATTTTCTACGCACCAACTCGAATCATCTATAATATGTACAGTCAACGTTATTTCCATCATGCGTGTTGTGGCAGCTCGTCAATTTAAATATATAGAATAAACCCCCCGGGACTCCGGACACTGAATAATTTCACGAAAAAGTTCTTTTCGCCACGACAGCTAATACAAAAGGCGTAATTCGAGTTTAGAAATTAAAACGAGCTCTTCTACACCGGATCCACATTCCAACTTATCGAGCTTTTGTCTTCCATCAGTTGTCGCACGTATATACGCGCGTCGCTGATGTATCAATCGATATCCCTCGCGCTCTGTCATATACTCTCCGCGACCCTCGCGCCAAACAAAAAAATACAACAACAACAATAACAACAGCAGGGAAGAAGATATGTAGGGAAAAAGCTCGAGAGAGAGAGAGAGAGAGAGAGAGAGAGAGAGAGAGAGACTAGCGCATCGTCGTTGTTTTCGTATTAAGGCCAAACATCTCGCGAGTTCTTTGACAAATGCACGTCGAGTGCAGTACTGCAGTCCATAGCTGCATCGAGCGAGAGGGAGAGAGAGAGAGAGAGGGAGGGAGCAGGTAACGCCGATGGCTATACCCTATGTGTAGCCCCGTCGGCGCACCTCGTCTTAATCACCAATTCATCACTCGTCATTGCCTATCGGGGCAATCGCACGTGAAGCGAAGCAGATAGTCGATATATCGAGCGATTCTCTCCTGCACCCTCTCTCTCTCGCGTTATACTCGATGCTCGACTAGCCCTGGCCAGCAGAGAGTGAAGAGCATTACCCAACTCTCTCTCTCTCTCTCGCTCTCTCGTATGACGGCCGTTAATGCAATTCACGGCTATACGAGGTCCCCGTCGTCCCTTAGCCTCGGTCTCGCTGTCTAGCTTCTCTCCATTTACTGCTTTCTCTCTCTCTCTAGATGCTCAATTGGTTCGGCCTAAAGTACGGCCGATGCTGCTGCTGCTGCTGCTGCCGCGGCTCGCACCAATTGCTCGCCAGCAGCAGCAGCTCCTTCGCATCTTGGAATCTATGCGATCCACGAACGTTAGCCGGGTATGACGTGCACCCTTCTATCCCATACTAAGATGCCGCAGAGAGGCAGGGAATCCTCATGATGAGAATTGGAGAATGGGAAGAATTCACTGTATTTACCTTCGCCCTCACTGGGTCTTATTGGCGCGACGACGAGATGAATAGCAGATAAAGTTGATGAGACCTGTGGATGGGGCCTATATTGCTGTATATGTTTATTGTTGCCGAGATTGAGCGAAGCAATCGAGCGTTGTACTTGAAATTAAGACCGTTCGGATTTTTCTGGTAGCTCTAAGTGGGCGTGTAGTATGCTGCAAGTAGAATTAACCCGGTTTAGTCGGCCAGATAAATAGGGGCACACATTTAGCCGTGCATTTTTGTTGGCACGATTCTTTTAATTTATTCGAGGACTCGAATGATAACTGATCTTATTTCATTTACAGTTTATTTTTTCTAGGATAATTCATGACGGTGCAATTGATTTCACTTGTCTAGAGACATGGAAAAACTCGCTGAAACAAACTGATTTATTTTTATTCCAAGTATTTCTTATAAATATTTGAATTTTAGGTATATTAAATACTTTATTGATACTAAAAATGTTATTTTGTTTTTCATCTCGTATATATATATATATATATTTATATTGAAATTATAATATGTCGATTAAAATACGTATAATCAATAATTTAATATAAACGATGAATATGAGAATGTTACTTACTAAGCGTATTCAAGGAGCGCCAAATTTACGAATCCGTGAGTATCCACGACAATTCTATTATTGGTTTTCAGAGGCAGTAACTTAGGTATATCTCCATAGTGGCTGTTTATATTCTGGCAATATCCCCGCTAGTTTGCGCCATGCATTCAGAGTCTAATATGGACCGATGGTATTGAGTCTCCGTATGCATACTCATAACAAAAAGGCGAGAGATATTATGCAGATCGAAAACTTAAAACAACCATTTCAATATGTTTACACTTTTTGCTTTGCGTATCATCATTCACAATAGAAGTTTGTTAATATTCAAACATTTCGACTTCGTTATCAATTAGAAGATAAAATCTCATTCAATATTTTATAACTGGAATTATGAATATCTGATATTCACAGCTTGGTATATACGAATAATGTACATTTTTACGAATGAAAAATATTGAACTAAGGTAAAAGACCCGAATGCGGGACAAGCGTTAAATTGGCACCGAATTTCGGACAAAAGTACAGAAACCATTATATACATTTATAAAGGACTGTAATTGATATGGTTTTAAAAGTGAAATGCAATATTTAGCTTAAGCTTTTAAATAGCAAAAGGGAATTTATAATTCGATAAGGTAATTTTATTAAATGTTGTCTTAAAAGTGAGTGTGTCAGTACGGACACAATTTTTATCCGTTTTGATACGTTTGAGGTCCAGCCACGAAATCATTAAGCGTCGGTTTTTTAATAATACTTATATTGTATGGTAAAACTTGATATGTGTGCAGTAAGCTATTACTTTAAACTATCAAATACAACTCAAATAATTGTACTATTAAAAATATTTATGTAATTATTGTTTGTCCCGATTTCGGAGCGCTTTTTTTTTTGAGTGAACGTTAAGTCGGACACATTAGAAAAGTGACATGTTTTGATAAAACCTAACCTAACCGATCCAACTTACCGTTGTATTGATAAAGGAGCGGGATCTTTCAGTGACAGTTTGTAAATTTCAAATATAAGTGGGAAAATGTCAAAAACGAAGGATAATATTAGGACATTAAGATTATTTTTTCCTTATTTTTTAATACTATATTGATTTTATTATTAATAGATGAATTAGATTTCATATTATTTCCTTTTTTATTTAAATATGTTTTATAACTTAATTTAGTTATAAATTATAAATTATATTGGAAAAATAAAGCGCGTTATAAGAGGTTATGATGGAACCCGTGCGCCGAGTTATTCGCTCCGTGCACGAGGTTGGAGGGGATACAGGAATCGATCGAAGCGCTCATGTGTCAAACGGGGGTTTTAGCGGACAGTTTTATAATATTGATTAGCATTGAATTTTATCAATTATAATGGATAAAAGTTGTTGTGTTATAAAAAAGTGTAAGAACACAAAAAGAAATAGTTCTTATAATTTTTACAAGTTTCCAAGAGCAATACAAAAAATAGACCAGAGAACCAAATGGATTGATGCTGTAAGAAAAGTCAAGTGAGTAGCCTAACCTCTGATGATTACTAAAAATTATACGCAGTAAAATTTCAAT
>UELV01138945.1:0-22654 GCA_900490015.1 Megastigmus stigmatizans
CGGTGTGAGTTAGCGCTTCAATTGTCTCTGCCGCTTCGCGCTCGGTGCAAGCGTACGTGCGACCGCGAGCAACGAGCCGGGCGAGCGCACCTCCCCACCTCTTCACGCTTCTCCTTTCTATCTTTCTCCGCCGCTTCTGCCGCCCGCTGTAGCTGCCCGCTGATTGGCTCATCTTACAAACTTTTAACAATTAATATCTCGGAAACTACTTGTCAGATCGAAAAACTAGAAAGTTACGTCATTCTTAGAATTTCGCGATCTATCGAATGGTATATACCAAATGCGATGTTATTGATTCATCCTGTATATATACTATAGGTATAGGTATCATAGTATTTCATATGACTTACCGATCACTTCAAGCCATATTATAATCCTTCTTTACAATTGGAACGGTTGAATATTTATACATCCTACATTTTTTTCATATTGAGCAATTGCGCAGATTTTTTTCAAAAGTTTTTGTCTAGCAAAGTGAGTCAGAAAAATTAGTTATTATATACACCAAATACGTGCAGGTGAAATCTCCTTGTGCTAATTTAAAAACATTCTCTGGTAAACTTTTGTACAGGATACTACAATATATACTTCATTGAAACAGTAAAGCATATTTTGATGCTATCACCGCTAGCACAGGTATTTTTTCTAGTATCACATACTGAATTTTTAAAGAATTCTAAAGAAAATTAGATTTGAAATTATAAAAAATGTGTCTTTGATATTCATACTGAGCATAGACCAAGGCATAGGTTTCCCGTGCAGTTAGAATCTCAAACTTTGAAATTAAATATCTGAAATTCGTATACCGCGTCGCACACTAAACTTTTCGAAAGTCAATAAAGTGTATCGAAATTAATTTATATGTAAAGTTTAAAGAAAATGCGAAGAAAATCGATTTGCCAGAGAACATCGTTAAAGATGTATTCCATGTTTAAACTTCACCAAAGTTTTATCTTGGAAATGTAGCTGTTCGAAGGCCACGGCAATTCTATGATTGATAGAAGACGAGCTATAATCCTATTTTTAACAATAAATATAGATGCACAGCATTTCACTTATAACAATATGATGTCGTATAAAGTCGTACTACCTGAAACACATATACCATTCATACAGTACATGTATCTACCGTTTATTCTGGAATCGTCAATATTATTAGATTTCGGTCACAATATAGAACAATAGAGGTTGTTATGCCCCAAGATAATATCGCAGACAATTTACTTTCCAGGTAGGTACAGAAATCCTACCACTATAAACTAAATCTTCAAAATAGTCGTCTAGTCTAACCGGCGTCGGGGCGTGTCCAGACTGTACATACCTTCATTACTATACTTTGGCATAGGTAGTGTCTGATGGGCACAATTTGGGCTTACCTGAACTAAGTCCATTTTCACTTGAGAATCAGGGGGGGGGGGATGTATAAAAGATGGGACGGGGTGTAGAAATGTTACAGTTTTTCACAAGCTATCAACACCTTCACATCTTCTTTTAAATATAAGAGTCAGTCAAATTAAGAAAAATGGAGTTGTCGATTCTGGATGCAGATTTCGGAAACGCAAAAAGTGTTATGGATCTTCTAGGCCAAGGAGCTGACGTAAATACGTGTGACGGAGAGGGCAACAATGCGTTGTATTTGGCCATATGGGATCAAATTAGAGGAATCTCGGCTTATGATTCCATTTATCTCTTGATTCAAGCTGGGATCAATATTAATTGTGCGAATAGTAGAGGTGTCACAGCACTGGATCTTGTTACAAATTCCATATTTGTAGACATCGCAGTTGTCGAACTTCTTCTACAGAATGGTGCTGAGGTGGATCGAGAGGATAGTAATATCAGCTTATTAACTGTAGCAGCAGAACAAGAGAACGAGGCACTATTCAAGCTTCTTCTGGACTACGGCGCTAACGTGGATTTCCAGAACACAGATGGCACATCACCGATGAATCTGATTGGATTTCTTAAGGATTCTTCAACTATGTCAGCGGTCATAAAACGAACAGGAGACATAAATCATCAGACTGTATTAAATGCTACTCCTTTGAATAATGCTATAGTTCGAGGAAATGTCATCCTAGTACAGATGTTATTGGAAGCCGGTGCCGACCCGTTCATTGCCCCGGTACATATGTATCCTACTCTTCTGCATGGGGCACTCTTCATGATAACAGAAGGCACATATGATATCCTTCACCTGTTACTAAAAAGAGGACTGAATGTCAATGATCGTAGTGCGTCCGTCGTAACACCATTGCTATACGCTCTTGATAAATGCAATGCCAAAATCATCAAACTTTTATCCGATTACGGAGGTGATTTCACAGCAAGTGATGATAGAGGTAATAGTGCTTTGCATCGAGCCGTGAAGAATTCAAGTGCAGAAGTTATAAAATTCGTGTTAGATAAGGGTGTTGATGTGAATATTAAAAACGACTATGGTAGAACACCATTACACATTGCTGCAGGACATGGAAACCGAATTAGCCCTGGTACATGCGATGTTCTTTTTGACAGGGGCGCAGACATTTGGTGTAAGGATATCTATGGAGACAGTCCGATCTCGGTGTTTGTGAAGTCTAGGGACTATACATACCTAGAGATTACACCAGAGCCACAGATCGAAATTGTCGGGTTGGAATTTGTGGCACATTTCGTGAAACTAGAATATTGTAATTTTGTGATTGATGAGAATGACCGACAGCTG
The DNA here is from genome assembly GCA_900490015.1 of Megastigmus stigmatizans. NCBI lineage: Eukaryota > Metazoa > Arthropoda > Insecta > Hymenoptera > Megastigmidae > Megastigmus > Megastigmus stigmatizans. The sequence goes on from UELV01138945.1 coordinate 2,708, forward strand.
ATAAAACAGGACCATATATTGACTAAATACTACGAAGATTGCTGGGATGAACTGGAAAAGATGAGACGCAAAATGGTATACGATCTCTTTTCGGTATTAGATATATTGTTTTCGAACAAAAAACAAATGTCTACTTTTGCGACAAATGAAAAAATAGTGGCAGAACTTAATAAGTTAGCCCCAATTTTATGTGAGGATATCCCAATATACTTTTCCTCGATGCTGGCAAAATTCCGGAATGAAGTACGTAAACAAAATCAACAAAAAAAAGTGCAGAAAATTATTAACAATATTATGGGCTTCAACAACCCATCGCATCCCATCTGCAGAAACATAGCGAGTTCCTTGAAAGTGGAAGATTTAGAAAATGTTTAAAAGTATCTTTTTAAAATCACTTAATTTATTGTAAATTATTTTTTCATTATAGATATTAAAGATTAAAAACGCTATGTTGAAGCCTTAATTTTTACGAATGACGCTGTTATATCAAAATGTAATTATTAATTATTAAGTTAAAAATTAGTTTCTATTTATGTTTACTTATTTCTGCTTGGCGTTTCATAGGAGCTAAGAAACCTATTACAAATCTTACATAATTCCTGTGTGAAATATATGAATGCTTGGTATTAGGAGCGGCAATCATATTTCTTCCGATAGAGCATCTCTTGTTTGGCTGCGCACATAATTGACCATACAGCTGCAGAAACACCAAATTTTTTGTATATTTTAAGAATTTTATATTATATGCATTTATAGTCAAGTAAGCAATAATTATGAATAAATAATATATCCATATATATCTATCTTTTAATTTTCCTCATCTTATCATGCAAGTGACTTCTTTTCCCAGACTGTCATTTAATAAAACGGCGATCGGTATTATCCCATATAATGTTGTTTTTCAAATTAAGATTAAACAAATTCGCAACATTTTGCTCATTATTTCTTTTTCAATTCTGTATGTTTAGAGTTTCTAAAATATTATTACAACAAAACTTATATAGTTTGGGACTAAATAATATTTATAAATCTCATTTAACAAATATGCTTTCATAGATAAAAGGCCGCTAAAAACTAAGATCTTGTATAATCATTCAATAAATTGAAATAAGATATTCCTAAAACTTAATATATTTAATATTTTACTTTTACTCTAATATAAAACTGGTATTGAGGCACACGAATTATTTTCTTTGAAATATTGCTGATCAAAATTACCCAATGATCGACATTACCCGGTCAACCAAACTATAACGATATACGCTTACAAATTGAAAAAAACATGTTTATGTGTGTCGAACACAGTGTCTGGGAATCGGTATACCTCGAGTGCTCTAATCATTCGGCAAGTAGATCCCTATCACTGCCTACCTGACTTTCTTGATTGATCTCTTAATAATTGTATAAACATATTTAAACTCTTTGAAGAATTATTACGATTATACCTATATTTTAGTATCTTTTTATCACTGTTGTGCAAGTGCTTGTACTAATAAACGTTAATAGTCACTCATTTTTCTTTATAATTTTGAAGTACTTCCTAAAAAATACAATTAATAAATCATTTTGTTATATTTACCTTGATATATCAGGTACATTCGGAGATGCAAAGCAACTCGATCTTAAAATAAATTAAACTGCAATGGCAAGCAAATATTTTATAATTATTATGACATCAGTCTGATGATTTCTCGAAACAATTTTTTACTGTCTTTGAATTTTCCTCGTAAAGATTCATTTTCTTTGTCATTAAATTTTTATCAGCATATCTTATATACGTGAGCTGCAAATATTTCCACAAACTTTTATTTCACGTCGCTTCGCGTATTTTAGGTAGACAAAATTATCATTGAAAAAAGTTCGATAGTGAAAGTTGCAGCCTCAGTTAACCCTACACCAGCTGCAGCCTTAAGCTATAATATAGTTGCATTCATGACTTTAGAACTTGCAATCGTTGACCTCTAAAATTTCACTACATTCTGTAATTCAGAGTTTCGAATTTTATACATTTATAGATATATACTTAGATGAGGTAATGCTCGGATACAGAATGAGGAGAACGAACTGAAGCGATTTCCCTCCTTTCATTCACTCGAGCGAGTAAAGTTAATTTTCCGTCGCCGCTGCCTCGTCCTATTTTTTTCCCAACTTCTCCGTTTTCTTCTCCAGTCTTATTTTTCCTCAATTTTCAAACAGTCATCAACCGGGGGGAGAACGGCATAATCGAGACGATAAGTTAATTTTTAACGATAGATTGCGACCACTTTGCAGCCGATGCTTTCCCACTTTTCTCGCTCGGTTTTCCTTTCTTTTTTCTCAGCTCGAGCTCCGGCGTATAATCGCGAGAAAAGCTCTATATATACGTGTATAGGAGCTACGAAGGCGCGTATAATTGGACGGAATTTTCCGAGTTACCTGCAGCTCGGCTCGTGAATAATTATGTCATTTCGAGGGAAATACGCGCGCAAAAGTGTTTCGCGTGTACGGCAATTCCAATAATGGCGCTCACAGCGCGTCTTCGGACGAGCATCTCTAATTAGAAATGTTTTTTTTTACTTTCTGTCGAAATACCACGATAAACTTTTAAATGGAAATGAGCTAGTATATATAGCTAAATATGCAGTTTCATATGTATAGCTGAAATACAGTGACGCATTGATATGTGCATTTTTAATAAATAATCTGAATTACATATCTTTATACAGAGTTTGATCATCCAAGTAATCAAGTGCCAAGATCGCTTTTTGAGATACAATATCACCAAAAGTTATTTTGACTCAAAATATTCCCAATTTGTTTTGGCTTCAGTGTGAAGGAAATTTAATGTCGCCGTATTTTTATTATTTTAATAAACAATTAATATAAGTAGAATAGGTATAGATATGCATAAATTGTAAAAATAATTGAGTACAATATTCTATTACGATATTGCAAAATTGAAATTAGATTTTCAAATTATTTTCATTTAAATTCACTAAGATTTTAGATTTTCATAACCGTATAATTTAAACTATGAATTATTTATGATCTCCCAAAGAATTTATTTATAAGCTAAAAGAAACTTTATTCATCAGCTCAAAAATATTTATAGTCTGTGCATAATAATACTAGCTATGCCAGATTTTTTCTATATATTAATTTATATCAGCTTTATTTATTAATACTTTATTTTACTATTAAATTAATAATTATTTAATAAACACAAGTGTAGCAATAAAAGTACGAAATAAGAATATCACGAGAATCAATCTCTTACTGAGAAACCCGACTGGAACCTCAGAAAAGGTAAAAAATAGTGTTTAATCAATTATAACGATCACGACAAATTCTGTTTCTTTATATCACAACTAAAAAGTACCATAAAGAATAATTAAAAGGGGCTCTCGAAAATAGTGAATTTATACAATTTTTACAAAACCAAAAGCAAACGCGTCTCTCAGAACCGACGACATTAAAGACAGTATAGATTTCGCGGCGCGCAAAAAGAAAAGCCTATTAGGTATACGAGCGCGTAGATTGTTCCCAAAAGTCGCAAAAGCCGCGATAATACGCTATTACCGCCATAAAATGTATATCCAAAAAGTGCGCAGTAGAGGTGTGCACATATCGCGGTGCGCGCATTATAATATTCAAGAAAAATCGTTTAGAAAAGTCGATGAACCTGTTACGTTAATAGCAGCAGCAGCAGCAGCCGCTCGATCGCGCGAGAATGTGACATAATAGAGAGCGGATTTGCGGTTCGCACCGCGACCGATTACATTATTATACCGGCACACAAGGTCTCGGAACTTTTCCGTTTGACTTTGCCGTATACACATATATAAGACTGGAGCAGAAAAGGGGATCCTTGAGTATCCGCGGCCGGCACAGTGGCATTGACATTGACTCGTATAAACTTAATGTATATAGCGGACGCAGCGACGACACGTTTCGTTATTTACTGGCGGCGATCCAGTGACGATTATTATTATTACATAGTCAGGCGGACATTATTAGGATGCAGCTCGAGCGCGCGCGATCACAGCATTCAACTCTGCACGTTATATATATATACTATAGCGATTAGGATCCGATGAGTCGAGCCGTGTGCCAGATCCGATGATTTGTTTGCCGCGCTCGCGCGGAAGAGCTTTGGCTTGTTTTATTGTTGTCGCGGTTAGCCACGTTATATAGCTGTCTATATATATATATGTATCGACCCGTGATGGCACGTTTATGTAAGTGAAAATTTATTGCATCGCTGGAGCTTCGCGGGGAAATAAAGAATCGCGCAATTAGCTTCTTCATAAAGAATAATACGTGGATCGTATATATGAGGAGAGATTTGAAAAAATATTTGCTTAGCGACACACGCATAGCTGCCGCGCGTCTTATCGTTATTATACACAGAGTCGAGATCGCGCGATAAGACGACACACACGCAGGCGATGTAATCGTTATTCAAATCAGCCGCGGCGCCAATAAATTCGATCCGCGTTCAAATAATACCTGGCGCGGTTAAATTGTATATCGTGCAGATAATGGGAGATATTCGGTGTGAAAGAACCTATATTATGCAGGGATATATATATATGAGGAGGGAGGGTATATAATAAAAAGTACGATGATGATTTAATAACCAAACAGAGCTTTATTCTCTCATTGACAAACAAACGTGTATCTTTTTCGTTTTATGACATTAAATATACAATGCTTATTAAGATAATTGGAGTCGGTTTCGATCGTCGTCGGTGTATATATATATATATATATGTATATATATGCACATTTTAAAACGAATCCGTGGTTTTGTATAAAAGTATAAAAAATAATTTAGCGACGACGATCGGCATTGCGCGCACGCACTCTCGTTCTCCCTCTCTCTCTCTCTCATTCACTCACTTCTGCGCATTATATAATATCAGTATTAATAATTGACAACAGAGTCGGCGCTTACACGCACACACACTCACACACTCACACACACATACACACACACACACACACACACACACACACAAATGCACGCAACAATTTTTCTCGATTATTACTACCAATCGCGCGATTATACATCATCCGCAATGTAAGATTATATGTACAGTACAAGAGTTGCGCAATCGCGTCGGCTCCGCAGTTTACAAGGATTCGAGGAGAGAGAGAGAGAGAGAGAGAGAGAGAGAGAGAGAGAGAGAGAGAGAAACAAAATGTTTTTAATTTACATTATAATATATGTATATGTATGTATAATATATATACAATGAACGACTAGTTGAGATCATGTGACGCTTGAGAGGCACGCGCGCGAACTCGAACGCGTTTTCGCTGCATTCATAATATCGATCGTAAAACGAGTCGATTTAGCGCGTCGAAATATATATGTATGTGTGTGTGACAAGGTATATTCTCGCTCGAGAGGCGAAAAACCTTAACGCCTTATAGCGTATTATGAACCGCATATACATGTGTGGGTGTCTATGTCCGTGTGATATAAGCGAGAACAGCCACGCGCGCTTATCGAAGTTTCGGCTGAGGCGAGCCGAGATAACTCGCTTCTTTCTTAATAAAAAAAAAAAAAGAAAAGTATATTGAGAAAGAGGAAAGATGTGTGATGTATGCGGAAGAAAATGATGGTGTGAAACTGTTTCTTTTTCTTATCGATTCCTGACTCTTTATGCTGGAATATATTATAGATAGGCGGTTTTTTATGTGATTGGATACGTTGAATTTTATTTAAACGGTTGTACTGAATAATGATCATGACGAAGATGATGCACCGGTACTGAGCTAAAGTATAATGGAAATCATACTTTTGATTGTACTGAAAGTATATATTTAAGTATAATTAACAAGATTATACTTCAATGTATTTTCAGAAAATCGTTTTACTTAAATTTTATACGCGTATAGACTGATCGAGGATAAAAATCCATACAAAATATAATAATGTAGAAAACAGAAATACAATTTCTTTTAGTGCACTCTTCGATCGTTTTCGAATAAACAAGTTTGAAAATGATCTTATCACCTGTTTAAATAAGATCGCACGTGAATATTTTCCATCGCATAAGATTGAACAATTTTCATTGTTCGTTAAATAAATAAGATTACAAACTTGTCCAATAAAGCAAGGTTTCGTCGTAATCGAATCGATTTCATTTCTCGCATCTCGGTATACACATAAGATTCCTATAAAAATACTCTAAACATTCACAATAACTACAATTTATTTCGATTATATACTCAAACGATCGGCAAGCATCGGTTTATACGAATGCCCTGCATAAATAACGAGAACGAGAAAGTCAATGAATCGCAGTGTTGTTAATACTAAGTGGTAAAATAGCGATAGACTGCAACTTTGCGAATAAGCGTCTATATAATATAAAAGTGAAAGAGAATAAAAAGAAGTGGAGAGATTTTCATAATTCAAGCCAAGTGTGTCACCCGTTAACTCTATAAATACATACAGTCGGGCGGAATACAATATTGAAATGATTAAAAAGAAAAAAAAACACTCTCGTACACACTTTTGACAGGAGTCGTTAACAAAAAAGAATGTTGGGCGAGCCGCTTCTTAAAGCACGATCGTACAATAACGATCTAAACCGGCGCAAAAGCAACAATAACGCAGAAAAAAGTTTTGGTCTCGCGGCTGTTTATTGCGCAACTTGCCGCGCTAATAATCGACACTGTACACACAACCCGAATCTTTACGATCTTTTACGCGCGACGCGCAATTGCCAGCAGAAAATCCTCTGTGTACGTGCGTGTGGCTGTAACTTCGTTAGGCCCGGTGCATATATATACACATAATATACCACGATATGGCAAAAGTTGGTGTGCGCGGAACGACGTATAGAGTGGCTAGCTTCGCTTATCGATGTGTCGCTGCAGAGAGCAGTTTCGCGGCTCTCTCGCGTGCTCGCGATTCGGCAGTTAGCCAGCTTTCGACTCTCTCTCTCTCTCTCTCTCTCTCTCTCTCTCTCTCTCTCTCTCTCTCTTGGACTCTCTTTTTTTTGGCGCATGTAATAACGCCGGAATGACTTTTATGAGCGGAGCGTGTCTCTCGCGCGCTCTCTTTTTTTTTGTCCATCGTCGATGTCGCGGCGAGTGTATATATATGTATATATAGGGTTGAGGCATTATCGAGTATGGACGCGATTCATTTTTACGTTTATTATACGGAAAAAACGAGGGGCCGAGGCGGCGGGTTTTGTTCCTTTTTTCTTCCTTTTTTTTTGGTTCCTATCTATTCCTCGACGATGTGCATACACAGTTTCGCGCTCGATTGCCGAGGCGATGTATATTACTTTCTTGTTTGTACAAAAGCAACGGGTTCCGACGCTTGTGTCACTGTTCTGCTTTTTTCCTATATATGTAAATGAGCAGCAGCTTCTTCGTTCTTTTTTTTTTTTTTTTTTGTTGTTGTTTGGCTGTCTGCGCTGTGTTTGCTTTTCATTTTGTTAATGCTCGCTCGAAAGTGGGAATAAAAGTTATTTGGAAGTATACATAATTATAATTTGAAGGAGATTGAAGAGCAATAGGTTTTGAGTGAAATATAGTGCTTGAAGGTTCGCGTGCTCGCGACACGTGTTTATTACGTCGGAAGAAAAATGGTTTGTTTGTGTCCCAGACATTGAGAGAATTAAATAATTTGAATTTAAGTTTGTAAATCAATATAAGCAGTTAATGTCGAAGCACTTAATGCTTACGAATGTTCTTTACCCAAGTAAAATGATATTTGCTCATTAAACCAATCGATATATTGAATCACAAATTTATACATTCAAGATTATTTGAAAAATTGGAAATAATTATACCAAGTGTTATTTTAGCATATCTTTCCCGTCAACAATCGACAAAACAAACAATTTAGTATCCAACGTAATCGAGCCTAAAGTATAGAGTCTCAAATTGTTTTCCTATATAAAAGTCATTTACATAATAACGTCTTCCTTTCTGACATCATCCGGAGACAACGTCACAATACAACACGCTTATACGAACGATACCGCAACGTTATAAAACGCTCCTGTGACGAATAATCAGCGACAGATATACAAAGTCCACGATTCTCGACGGTTGTGGCAACGATCAACCAAATCAAAAGAAGCATTAAAAAATACCCGATCTATCTTGAACGCTTCGATCAACGTATACGGCATTGATCGAAATATCTGGTGTTAAGGTAAGCAAGACTCGCTGAATGTCGAATGATAAAAAAAAAATAGAATGGATAAAATTTGCAATGTTAAAAGGATGTTGGAGTGTGCAGTCGAGTGATCGGTCGATCGCGAGTAAGTCGGAGGAAAAAAAAAAAGAGAAGTTATACGACCGATTCGCGCTAATTGTCGTATAAGCGACCTTGGAGCAAGAGCCACGACGGTTCGTATCCGGTGATTGAGGTCGAATTATATGCGGCCAAAAGGTCGAGCGGCCATCTCGATTGATGCTCCTCTTCTTCTTATTCGAATTTTTTTTCCCCCTTTTTTTCTTCTTTTTCAGTAGTTGATTCACGTTTATCTGCTTCTCTCGCGACGCTGCGTCAAGTGATTCTGTAAAGTTCTTTAGCGTCGCAAGGCGAGTCGCTTGAGTCTCTCTCTCTCTCTCTCTCTCTCTCTCTTTCTATTCTGCGTGAGCCGTGACCAAGTGACCGTAATTGAAATTTATCGACTTAGGATGCGGTATATGTTGTATACGCATGTTTTTGCATTTGCCAGGATTGTGAGTCGAAAATATCTAGTTATCAGTGAGTATCGAGTACCGACATTGACTTTTGCATCGGATAAAGCTTATAGATTCTGCAAAGCTGCAAAGTCCACGACAACCTTTTTCATCTCGCATCGTCTCTCTCGAACAGTATATTGCTGCATGCGTCGCTTTGTCAATCGAAATCTGTGCTGAGTTTGTCGTATTACACACCACTGCGACGGCGTTAGCGTGTAAAAAATATCGAGTACCACCTTTCACTTCCTCGTCACTCACGCGCACATCTCGGGCTTTGTGTGTTTTTTCCTCTTGTTTATCAAAGTCCAAAGCGTGGACACACGCAGAGTTCTGTATATATACGGACACGCGCGGTCCGACAAAGTACTTTCCTCGTCTCTCTCTTCTCTCTCGTCATCCCAACTTCGAGTAGTAATCGCGCGTCATTTCGCATTAGTCATGCGATAATATTCGAAAGCCGCGGGATTTACGGTCCCGAGTGATTTGCCGCGCGCTGCCACTGACGCAACTGTCGCGCGCAGCAGCAGCAGCAGCAGCAGCAACTCCTTTCCGCCTCTCTGCAGCTGCACATAGCTCGAGAGTCTTTCGGCGAATTCTCTCGTCCGTGTGTTTCTCTCTCTCTCCGGAATAACGTGCGGCTCGCGCGCATATTAGTCACCCAGCCAGCAAGTATATATAATCATATTATTTACGGAGCGAAGAATTGTTCGGCTCGTCGTCAAGGACGATGAGTGCGCGAGCGATCGCTGGGGAAAACTTCATCGCGATATGATTCGATCGACGCGCCGGTGTTTATCAGGTGGTCGATCATTTTCCTTTTTGTTTTCTCGAGATATCGGTTGCCGCGCTGGGATTAGAATACGTGCTGGTATATGCCGATAACCGACGCGACATTATAGGTGCAGACGCTACTTTTGTGCTAATTATATATAATGTGCTTTGTAGACGGAGCAAGCGATATACCGGGGAGTCTTATGGGGTAGTAATCGCTCTATCCGAGGCAGCTGCTTGAAAGTCGTTAAAAGCAAATTAGAGCGAGTAACGCTAAACGATCCGAGAATATGTACGGAACTAACGGCTGGCTCATCTGTGAATATACGAATCCTCTATATATAGACCTGTGGATGATTGCTTTTGCCGCACGCTCGTCATTCCATGTAGCATCAAAATCAATCGGCATCCACTTAAAACTGTAAAAGAACTGGAGAGAATCGGGAGCAAAACATCGGTAACTTTATATACATCTGCTTCATGTTTCCAGCTTATTAAAGTCCGTTCTCTTACGCATGAAAAAAAAGAAGAAAAAAAAATCGGTAATGCTATACATCGTTCTCGACTACAATCGCACCAATATCCCTTTCCATGGAGCACATCTTATCGCGACATTCTTCTCCACCTCCTCGATAATTGATTATCGTATACGAAAGAAAGACATTAGGCACACTCGCGCGGCGAGGAGGAAGTGTGTATGTGTTTTTTTTTCGTTCACAAGTACTCGCTCGCGGTATTCCGGCTTTTCTCGGTCCCGATCATCAGCGCCAACTTCTCTCGTCGTGTATAATATATACATCCGCGACAACGTGACTCTGCAGCATCAGCGCGGCCTCGCCGTCTCCATATATTCTTTTCACCTGTGGACCCCCTACATAATACAAGCGTCACGCATGAATTATACGTCCGTGTTTTCGCGCGCGCGCGAGCGTTATTCTCGTCGACGCGCGCCTCGTCACATTAATTAATATATACAAAATAATATCAGTCCACTTGATCCAACTTGTTTTCCTTTTTTGTTCGATTTCATCGCTTCGTCGAGTGTGCGACAGTATGTTTCCTCCTCTCTATATATGTACACGTGCGCCCAAGTTGCAATTCTCATCGTCGCAAGGAGGCGAACAACGAGGGCGCACACAAAGTTCATCATCTGCGATCGCTTCCCGTCCAAGGCATGAAGCAATCGGTGTCAAACGCGAACGTTATCTCCGCCGACAAAGTCCTTCTTCGCGGGAGCATAGAGCAGCCAGAAGCAGGGCGAGGGATCTCAGCTGGCGGAGCTCCTACTCCTCCTACCGATCGCGGGAGATTCAAGGCCGGTCTCGGAGGAGCCACCGCCGCGGTTCGCCAAATCCCTCGCGCTCAGTCGGCTCGGTCCGCGGTGGCTTTCGACCTCTCTGAGCTGTGCAGCGGTCGGAGACGTCGAGGTCGTCGAGGACTTGGAGAGCAGTGTCAAGAGTCTGGTGGCCTGTAGCCGCGACTTGGCGACCAACAGGACGTGCTCCTACGCGGGTGGGGGCTGGTGCTGTTGCGTCTGGTCCAGTTGTTGCTGCTGGTGGGGCTGGTGGATGGGTACGGTGATGACGTAGATGTCGAGCTTCTCGCCGGTGGTCGCGCACTTGTCGGCTATCTCGGCGTAGTTGACCGAGTCGTAGGGCGGCGGTGCGAACAGATGATAGGGGGGTGGCGGTGTCTCGATGTCGGCCGACTGGACCGTACCCGGTGCGTTGATCACCTCGCCTCGTTGGGTGTAGGGTACGGAGAGCGGTCGGGCGCCCCGTCTACAGCACCACTCCGAACAGCTGACGATGAGGAAGAAGGCGACGAGGCCGCCGAACGAACCGATGTACCAGACGATCGACCATGGGTCCAGCGGTGATTGACCCTCGCTACCGTCTGCAACAGAGAGAAATGGGATTTTCGTTCGTTAGTGATTGCTTGGCCGTGGGTTAGATTATTTATTGTGATATTTTGTTATTTTTCTTGGATACTTTCGAGGCATGAGATATCGGTAACCGATTCTTTAGATTGCGACAGTAGACTTGGCTTGGTAGACTTGGAACAATAGTGCAGTAAAAATATTAAAGGTATAATCGATTTTATTCGTTTCTCTTTCATTGCTCGCAGACTGAATTGTATTGAGCAATTGCATAAATTACTAGTTTATTATCTACACTAACAAAGATAATTTGTACACATTTTATTTATCAAGGTTGTCGATTGAATAATGAATCGATTAAAATGTATTATTAATCGATAATAATCTTAATAAATAAATATGATAATCCTGTATTAGAATTACTAAATAAATTACGTTATGACTCAATCTTATATTGATACAAGGAACATATAAAAGTACTAAAAGTAAGAAAACATTTAAATTTTGTAACACCTTTTTCAACACTTTCAAAGTGTATTAATCAACAGAATTTGAATACTGATTCAATTGCCAAGTCACGATTGTAAATATGAATCGGTTTTTTTAAGTTTAAGCATATAGACGTATACACATATATGTATTTTAAAAGGACAACGTTACTGTTTGAGTAACTTTTTATTCATTCGTACTCTAAACTAAACTGAAAATACACCGGGCAGAAAATAACGATCTTGTTTGTTCCATTTCATATTCTCGATTCTCAATTCCTGGATTCTAGTTATTTTGAAAATTATTTTCTAAGAAGATCAGCTTCGATAGCATATAGAAACTTCTTCGATACAATAGCATCAATTTATGTTTTATCATTTCAAACGAGATATGCACGAACTAGTCGATTGTTGCAAAGTACCTCGATTCGATTGGATTTTCAAATAAACTAAAACAATTATTACAATGAAAGAAAAAAAAAATGTTTACCCAATCGACAATAATACATCAAAATCCATCCCTGCATATTCAGACAATGGGAAAGTGCACGAAATTAATAAACATGGACGGCTTAACGAGAAAAATGAGTCACACTACAGAATAGAGTGCGCGCGCGGCCCGCACTAATCGACGACGGTCGTGTTTCATAATACCGCGTATAGAAGAGGCGAACGTTGACGGATTGCACAACCGCTAATGAGGACAATGGACTAGCGAAAATTGAACCTGCAAAATGACCTCTCTCTCTCTCTCTCTCTCTCTCTCGCAAATAATAAATGCGACAGTAATCGCGAGTCGAGCGGGCGGTTACATCATGGTCATGTGAAATGCCCGAGGACGGTCAACCACCAGCCACCACGACTAAAGAACGAAAGATAAGAAAACAAGGGAAGCTCGACGACACACAAATGAAGCTCTTGCAAACTCTTTTAAGGCTTCGCAAGACGCGGCGTCTGGTCGGCGAAAGGTGACGAAAGCCATGGCGAAAATAAAATTGCGAATACAAATTACTCGCAAAAGAAAGAGAGAGAGAGAGAGAGAGAGAGAGAGAGAGAAAAACAACACAACACTTCGTATACGCCAGATTGTATAACGGTTGCGTGCTGACACAGACCTGCTGTGCGTAATAATGATAAGGCTTTTGGTTAAACTTTGTTTTTCATCTCTCCGGGCGGAGCATTGGCTGCAGCAGCAGCACGGGCGAAACAACTAACAATCGCACGGCAGATATGCGTCTACGTGCCGTACATTCTATTTGTGTAACTATAGATTAAAAACTACCGAAAAATATATGTTTTCTCGCAACAAAAATAGAATGCCACGTAATTTTCATTTGCATATTCATGCATTCCCCATATAACAGGTTTGTTCGCGTTGGACGCCTGTATATGTGTGTGTGTGTGTGTGTGTATTAGGTTTGTGTGCTTCTTTCGTTGTCGAGCTCGTTTGGAGCAGGAAAATTTTTCACCTGACGACTAAACGTATTCATAACGTTTCCTCTTTTGGGACGAACAGAGAAAAAAATAAGAAACACGAAAGCTAAAGAAGCGAATAGTGTCAACGAGCGAGAAGATTGAAAAAATGATAATGTCGCGACGCGCGCGGGATTATAATATCTTTTAGAAAATAATGCCCAGGCTCGTTATATGCGCCTATAACGGCACGATGATAATCGATTTTATATTTTTTTTTTTCGATTAAACGCTCCGATAGAGATGCACACCATGGCTAACATAGATTTTATACCCGAAGAAAATAGATTCATTATAATTCTTTGCAACATCGTGCGACACAGCTGCGTCGGAGACAAAAACATGAAAACAAACTTTCAAAATACACCCAGTATCTAATTGAATTGAAACCGCGAGAGGCGAGAGTAAAGGAAGAATCACGGTCTAGCGGCTATAGAGGATAATCCTCCCACTGCTGCATCACATCCTCGATAATCATCCTCGTTAAATTAAAGCATCCCATCGCAACGCACGTCTCACCATAGAAGAGATTTCCCCCTTCTGCACTATATAGCTGCGTGCGTCCATCCCATCGCCAGCTAAGACTGCACCTCTAAAAACCCTGCCCCTTGCGGAATAAATCGATCCTCCTTTTCTCCTCGCACACGCCAGTAAGTAGCAGCAGCAAAAACTCTCCTGCTCCCAACGAGTCCCGCGCGAATCTAGCGGTGCAGCGCACATAATGCCAAGAGAGAGAGAGAGGAGCAAAGCTTATGGAGGTGACGAGGCAGAATCGTTCTCTCTCTCCACGCTGGACGTGTAATTCCCATCTTCTCTCTCTCTCTCTCTTTCTATATATTCCTACCGTGTTTCAGCTAATTCGCAAGAAATGACCGCCGCGCAACCGGGGAGTCATTATTGCGCGCGCGCCCTTAGGTACTATACGGATCGTCCCTCGCTGGGGGGGATGTCTGCTGTAGCCCACACTGTGAGTGCTAAGAGCGTATATATATATATATAGCTTTGTACGACAATGGGTCTGGCGGAGAATGTGAGACGCCTTGGAAATGGAAACGAGCCCTGGGCTATCCGTGACTTTGGATTATAAGCCCCGCGCGCAGCACACCTCAACTTGCCTAACGGCGATACTCATCTAGTTGCTACCCGCGAATATCCCTCTATAACGCTATATTACTTATGTCTTTTAATCTGATTTTATTGGATCTGTTTTGCTACGAGATTGTGGCCGCGCGTGTAGTTACTTTTCTATATAACCATATTGAATACCAGAATTTGTGCGCGACTTTCGTGTGTATATATATATATAACGGTATAACGATCTATGCAAATCAAATTTTGCAGATATTTACATTGGGATTGGTGCGAAAATGCATAATAGAACCAGTCGACGAACTGCTTCTCTATTATCATGTGAATGCTGCAATAAAATTGATTATTTATGAAGTATATTTGACGATCCTATAAAACAGAGCGTTATATACTTATTATACTTCGGCGCACTCGCGAAACTTTTTTACTGCATATATTATTGCAACTCAAGTTCCCGCCAGAGCCAAAGTGCTTATACAAGTGAGTCTATATAGAAAGAATTTTTATACGCGGCGCGGACTTTACGATCGGGCGCACTTTTCGCGCTAAAGTGTGGCGCGATAGCTACACTCCTCGCCCGTAATAGATAAACAATTTCAATCGAAATTCTATATAGCAGTGGAAGAAAAATTTACATATATTGCACACCGCGACGATGCGAAATCCAATCTTAGACAAGCGAGATCCGATCTTAAAAGACGCAGCCCCGTAATACATATAACGACGCCATTGCGTCTTCGCAAAGGATTTTCATCAGCGGGGCTAAAGGAAATTTCTAATAAACTTGGAGCACGCGCCTAATTCAACGCGACACATCTTTCCAGGCCCCGTCTATCCTATATAATACGCGCACACACACAGAGAAGAGACAGACACACATAGACCGGGTAATTTCGAAACTTTGATAATCCCTCAACAGAGGCCGCCTATTAAAATCACTAAGCGAATTCGCGCTAATCCACTCTATATAAAGCAATGTACCAGCAGCCCTAAAGGTGCTTTATCCCCTCGAGGTCCTGGTGGTGGGAAAATTTTAATAAGCCTCGCAATCTATATACATATCCGCACATGACACACAGGTTGCGCGTATCTCAAAAGCCCTCGCAGTGCAGCGCATATATTTATGAGACTCACCGTCGGACAAGCCTTTGCCGGCGGCGTGATCTCGATCGTCCTCACCTTTGCCATCGGCCTCCGTCTCGAATTCGATTACGTAAACGGCCTGTTCCTCGCTTCTGCGTCCAGGCGACGACGGGGCTGCCGCGGCGTAATTCTCCCGATCGTCGCTGTTCTCCTCCTCCTCGATATCCTCGTCCTCTAGGCTTAATGGACCGGTGGCAGTGGCTGCGGCAGCAGCAGCCGCTTCGGTGTTGAAACTGGGTGAGCTCTTGTCGGAGCTCGGTCCCAGAGACGAGGTAGTGCTGTGGGTCGTTAGACCGTGAGCGTATCCTGCGAACAATAAGAAGAGAGCTTTTGTGACTCAGGGAATAACTAATGCAAATTACGGGATTTGCAGGCTGCCATTGTTTGTGTTGAGTCTGCTTTATATGCATGTAATTGGAAGCTGGGAGCTATAGTGTTCGAGGGGAAGAAATGCGGGTAGGTGATTGTGTGATGCCAAACGCGAGGGATCGTTTCGTTATCTGCTCGAGATGGAGACGTCGCCAAGACTCACGATTGTTAATCAAACGTCTTATATATACGCTTTAATTATAACGCGAGTGTATTCAAAGTTTTGTGTATACGCGTGCAAAGGCGAGTATTCAAATGGCGCTAAGCGCTTTTTAATGGTTGGGCGATTATATATTATATATACCTTTTTTTTTCACTCTCCTTCTAATGCGGAAGCGCGCGCGTGACTCGCTGTGGAATTCA
The DNA here is from genome assembly GCA_900490015.1 of Megastigmus stigmatizans. Classification (NCBI taxonomy): domain Eukaryota; kingdom Metazoa; phylum Arthropoda; class Insecta; order Hymenoptera; family Megastigmidae; genus Megastigmus; species Megastigmus stigmatizans. Next base: position 18,989 of record UELV01138945.1, read on the forward strand.
ATAAGATAAGTCGAGAATGCTAATCGGTATTTCCATAATAAATTTGATAGACCTCTCTTAACACGCACATATAAAGATCGTTAAGTCATTTCTTATATTATAATTGTATGGTTTACGTAAAAGATGGACTGATGAAGTGATGCACTCATTTCGCCATCAACGAAATTAAGATTTTCTCAAAACATTTTTTAATTACATTTTTCAATATTTAGTGGGTATATTTATATGTTTTAATCAAACTAAATTAAATAATTCATTTTCATTGACATATAAATTAAATAAGTACTCGTATTTGATAATACTTATATGGTCTAGAAATAACGTAATATATACATAATTTAATAATAAAAGTTATCGTTATAAACACAATCGAGTATATATTCATTCAAAAATTAACCATCAAGCCGGATACAATAAGAAATAAGAGAAGGGACGATTTACTAAAAACTATAGATGTTGAGTACATTTTCATTGCAATATTACAACATTTAATTTTCATACCAATCGGCAAAAACTACTTTCACTCGATTTACATCTTCACTATCTTCAGCACTGACTGACCGAGAACTTTTATCCTACATATATATGTATCAGCATGCAAACACCCCAAAATGACAGTAATGTAAAAACCACCACGGTTATACATATATATTTAAAAGTAATAGCAATATTACACGCGCCAATGGGAAAACGAGGAAGGCGCGTGCCACTTGAATAATGCACACATTATACCGATTCCGAGCGCATTACACTCACAGCAGTTCGTCTCGCGAATTGAGAGCGCAGTCTGATACATCCGCGCGACTACGCACACCTATTACCGAGTGTGCCTTCTATTACACACATATATGCCAAGTTCTCGCAAGCGACCGATTAAGATTTATCGAGGCGCTTATTACACTGAATTCGCGCTCGCGTGTTTATCCTTCGTTTCGTGTTGTATAAGGTAACCGTCGCTTCTTTTATATTAAAGTGCGTGTGATGTGTGTATAACGAACGCGAGACGATCGGAGTAAATCGTTCGACCTTGGCAATGATTTCGTCGACAGTTATGTCTGCAAACTGATTGGTTTTAATGTGACACGACATTTTTTTCCCCCGATTATACACGCAGCGCGCGGACATTGTAAAAACGCGCTATTGAAGTGTCAAAAACTTGTTACATCCTGACATGGGCATAATTGTCATAAAGTCTCTTTTAACATCGTGTGTTCATTGGCACGAGCCAAACTAGTAAGCAGAGTTCGCTACACGCGCGGTGGCTCTTTTATTTCGAGCGCGCGTAAGTACGGCCACATATACGAGTGCGAATCGCTAGAGCAAATATCACGTGATCTCAAGATCTTCGTATAGACGCACACGAGTTTGTTCATTTATTCATAAAGTACACACGCTCGCACGCACATTGTATGTGTACACTTTACGCTCGCGAGCCTAATAGTTATACAGACCGATTTGGTCATCTCTCGCGCGTGTGCTTTGACGTAAGCAAGAACCTATAGCTGTACACTTGTCCAAGCGTTATATATATACGCGGAGTCTAGAGACTTGTAATTGGTATGCCAGACGCGAGGAAATATCGCGCACAGAGTGCAGGTATATAGAAAGTCAAAGAGAGACAGAAGCGAGCCAACGGTTTCAGTTCCTTTTCCTTTCGAGTTATTATACTCTCCTCGAGAGACTGCGAGAGAGAGAGAGAGAGAGAGAGAGAGAGAGAGAGAGAGAGAGAGAGAGAGAAATCAATCCGATCGATCGCGCGATGTATATCGTTATCTATTTATGGGCGCGCGCAGCACACGACGAAATCTGCATCATTGTTTCGCTATATATGTACTCCTTTTTGCGCGACTCGTTACAAGACTCTCTATATATATATATATATATAATGGGAGAAGGAACTATGACTCGATAGACGACAGAGAGAGAGAGAGAGCGAGAGAGAGAGAGAGGAGACAAAGAGCATTATCCCGCTACTCCATCATTTGGGATTAATGCAAACGTTATATATGTATACCTATATATAATGAGTCTATGTATAGGACATATCGGTAATCATTTTTCCTGCGCTACCACGGAGACAATGAACATTTTCTTTTTTATACGTAGATAGTGCTTAGCATCAAACGAACCGTGAATTTTGCTCGAGATCGTTCTATGACGAAAGCATCTAATTGCGCATTTCAAAGCTCTTGGACACGGCGTTAGCGAATTTGATTACAATGGATCATCAGGCATAGGTAGTAACAACTTTTTTCTAGAGAGGATAAATTAATTTATTAATGAATATCCTTAATTATTGCCTTATAAGAATCGATATGGGTGCCGCTAAAATTCTATCCTGCACCATAAAGAGCCGTCACTTTTATCGTTATTTTCTCTCGTCGCTAGTCAAAGCGACGCATGAACTCACACTTCATAACATATATCTATATATAAAAGATCCACAGTATATCATATATATATATATATATTCACCAGGTATAGCACACGACGTGCATACACAGGCGGTATACTGAATTAATCGCGAGCACACACTCCTTTTATCATCGACACTCAGACAGTCAACAATGAAGCAATAAACAATATACGAGCGCGCTCGTGCAGAGCACAATAATAAATCGTTAAAATTCCAATTGGCTTTTCGCATCCACGCCAATTTTGTATATAGAAAGACAGAGCCCGCACGAGAGAAAGAGAGAGAGAGAGAGGCGGCACGACGAAGAAAAGCATCATTATCATAAAGTGTGCTCTGCTCGCGAGTCGCGCGTCAAGTTCACGAAACCGGTTGTGCCGTGCATTATATGTGTGTATGTGTATGTGCTCTGCGCTGGTGCCTTCGAACTCTCGCGAAAAAGACACTGCAGAGAAGAACGAGAGAGAGAGAAAGAGAGAGAAGCTATATACGCTGTCGCATCTTGGGTTTTCGATCGAACCGATTAAGTCCAGACGTCGCGAGTAACGACTTTATTAATAAATTATAATCGAGCGTTAATGAAAAGGTCCGAACTATCTTTCGAGGCTGACATATAAAAGCGATTAGTGAATTTCGAATGAATGGAATATGTTCAAGTTTATTAAAGTATTAAATATGAAACAAACATGAAGTGAGTATTTGCAGAAATATTATAAAGCAGAAAAAAAAGGAAATATTCGATGCCGTTGCTGCCTTGGCTGTTACATTGACTTTTCGGAAGGCTCATCAGTCTTCTTTTTTTATCCCATCGTGTATTATGAAGTACAAATGTTCAATGATGCCATTTAGGATAGGCATGTCATACGAAGTGTTTAAAATCAGTTTATAGGGTGAATGCAATTAAAATATTTATCTTTAATTAAGGGGGGTATACACCTATAAATTTTTTGATGTTCATTCACCTAAAACAAAAAAATTATAATAATCAGTAAAATTTTCACATAATATTCTAAAAGTATACTGGATTCCTGACAAAATGAGCTCTAGTAGAAGCCTCTATGCCCATTTTATCTCATGTTGTGTCAGTTTCAAAAATTTCTTCAATTTTTATGAATTTATGAAGTTTTTGAACTCATTTTATTATTTAATCAAAAAATTTTAATTTATACAACTCTTCACACCATAATGGCATCAATTACAAACAATTTAAGACCAATTAAATCAAAATTGATCAATCGGTTGGACCTGTAGGT
>UELV01138949.1:0-19994 GCA_900490015.1 Megastigmus stigmatizans
ACACTCAATTACGTACGTGGATTAATGCAGAACGAGGTATACAACCCTCGCTTTCCTCGTTCTACCATCGTATATACTATGGTGGGTAGCGTGTACTCATATATGTACGTGCCTCACGTGTCGATGATACCGGTTCTAGCTCCCGAGAATTTCCGCGATGGAGTTACCTCTTTCCACACCGAGTGAGTCTGTGTGTGTACAGACTCTCTCCTCTCTCTCTCTCTCTCTCTCTCCCGCCTGATATTTGTTATTTGTTTGACGATGGATTGTGCGAGGAGGTTTGCGTGTATGTGTGAGGGAGCCTTAGGGCGTTATTATTGGATTCGGGGGGGGGGGAGGGTTTGTTTGTTGGGGTGGTTGTAAAAGATGGTTTGCCGGGGGAATACAAAACACGCGCTTTTTTGTGTGTGGCCATGCTTTTCTTTTTTCCTCTGCTTTTTTTTTCTGATGCGGTAAGCAGTCACGTGGAAAGTGTATTTCAGGCTTAATGGCCGGGTAGCATTTGCTGCGCCAGTGGCTTCCGCTTAATTGGGATTTTTGAAGACCACGAGAGAGACGGCGGAGGAGCCAATAATTTTTCTGATGACACCCTTTGAGTAACGTGATGGAATGGAGGGATCGCAATAAATCTTTGTTGTGTGGTATAAGGATCGTTGAGCGCATTTATGATTGTGATCTCAAAAGTTGGCTTGTTAAAAGGATTAAAAGGTTATTAGATTTAATCGGAGCAAATATTTATCTATAAAATGAAAGGGTAATACAAAAAATATCGGTTTTCTATTTGTAGCTGAATATAGCCATAGATATTGCGAAAAAGTTAAGGTAAAAATTGTGAATTTTCATTGATAGTACAGAAAACCAATTTATAAAGTCATAACCATTGTTCGGGTTTTATTGCAAAAGTTGCATGCTCGGGCTGTAAACACTTGTTGACTCGCTATAGTTTTCGGCTGCGCACGAAAGTGTCGGTTATCGTGAAATCATTATATTGCATAATCCCCATTTACCATCGTCTACGTTGTGCGGATGAATGTATATATAGCGTATATTAATGCGCGGGTGTGAATTATTTGCACGATGTATTCAGTTCGGGACACACACACACACACACACATACACACACACACTTACGGCAGTAGCAGCGATAATTTATCGATAAGATCGACAACTGAAACTAAACTCGTTGGCGCGTAACGTTAATAGCCTGCACAACTTTTACCGTAGCCAAAACAACGTTGTTGATAGAAAAGGACGTTTTAGACCCACTTGGGATTTACTTAGCTAATTTTCATGGCAGCAGCAGCAGCAGCAGCAACAACAACAACAACAACAGCAGCAGCAGCAGCAGCAGAGAGAGAAACTGGAGATAGCTAGGAACATCAACAAGTTTAGTTCCGATTTCTAAACAGTTTAGTGAATCGGAAACGATGGGCGCGAGCGAGGAGCGAGCGGCAAGCGTGTACAGCGCCCGCAGCCAGGTATAATCATTCTTAGAGTCGGTTTGGGACTCGTTGGCTAAACTTCCGCCGCGCAAGGCAAGAAAACACCGCGAGCATCGGAGGTTATGCGCTGCGCAGCTCGTGATTAAATTTCTTGAAATTCGCGCGCGCTCTCTGCGTTCCTTATGGAATTCTCTGGTTATTAGGAGACGTCCACAACTATAGATTAGATTGGATTTTTCATTTCAACCCCCCCTTTTCTTTTGCTCGAGATAACAAACTTTGATAAGTTCTTTGAACAGCATCGAAATGTTCCTATCCCTGTAGAAAATTTTGTGCGTTAATTACGCGATTCCCGTGTTTTCCACCGTAATTGGAAGTTCCAGTTGCGCTTAGGCTTTCAATTAGCAAGTCAAACAAGAAAACTACTTATGAACATCGTGTTTAAAATCAACTAAATCTCCGCTTAAAAGAGGGCGGCGCAATTGAATTACCAGCTTTGGGGCATATATATAACCATCAGCTTTGACAGCGCATGTAGAGTGTGTCTCGAGTCATCAGGACCTAATGTTTCCCCATCGCGCTCGTATCCGAGCTTTTGCTTATCAGTCTTTCGCCCAAAGGTAAGCTAGACGAGAACGATCGCACACACACACACATGCACACATACACACATACACACACACACACACACACACACACACTCGCACAGACGAGAGCGAGCGCGAGAAGTTGAGGTGCGCGCGACTGATATTTACTCGGCTTTTGCTGATTTCACACGAGCTCCAGTGCAAACTCTCTCTCACACACTATACAGTGTACAAGTTGGGGGTGATTTTAATTGTCGACTAGGGTGGTAAAAGCGCCGAGTTTAGTGTATTCTTCTTTTTTGTTTTTCAGTGCCGCCGCCGCCGTAGCCTAGCAGGTTTTGATGGGGCTTTTATTTAATAAGTTGGAGCCTTTGTGGCCGTCGTGTGTTAATGCGGGTCTGGTGTGTGTTTGCCGCACTGCTTCGTGTATAGCTCGGCACGCGATGCCGCGAATTCGAATCCAAGTTCGTTAGCGATAAATAGTTATTTCGCTGTTTAACGCGAGAAGTTGGACTTTTTGTTGTTGTTTTCCGTTTTTTTTTATTCGCGCTTGTACCGGTCGAATATCGTCGATATATATGCGGTGTGTTCGCCAAAGTCTGCGCTGTTCGGAATTGATTTTTTTCTCTTTGGACGTTGTACCGTATTAGAGATTCTTGTTTTAAATTACTCCATTCGAATTACATGTATACTGGATGCTTTTTACGTAATACTGTATACGACAGGTATTAATGCGACCAGTTATTGGATCCAATTGCAGATAATCCGGATCGATATACGGTCGAGTATCAAGCGAAATTAAATAATTCATTACTGGTTAATTTGCTTCTTCTCGATTTGACTTTGTTATTAATGCGACGGTGCAATTATTTTTTCTCCGTAATGCAATTTATGCGGTTAACGAGTTCTTTCAAATAAAAAAAAAAGATACATCGGTTACCTCTCGCTACTATATGTAGTGGAGCACGCGCGCACAACTTAATTTAAAAGCCGCGCGCGTGAATTTTTCGAAAAGCAATTACGAAAATCTACTCGCGGAATCTGCCTGGTTGCAATTCGAAGCGCACTCGCGGGAGAGATGAGCGACGTCTGCCAGATAAACTTTTCCAGCCAGTTTCGCAGAAAGAGCGAGAGACTTCAGCCAAAGCCTAAGAGCGGCGAATTTTAAGGAGCTGCAAGCGAACGAGAGAGATAGATAGAGAGAGAGAGAGAGAGAGAGAGAGAGAGAGAGGGAGAGAGGGGAGGGGAGGAGCACACGACTCACTCCTCTTGTATTTTATCGCGCGGAAGGACGAAAGTTTTATTCCGTCATATTTTTCTCTCTCGCAAAGTCCGAAGTTTTTCTCTCCTCCACCTCTACTTCTCGGCGGCCCCCTTCCACTGACGCTTTCGCACCGCGCAAACCTTACGGGCTTCTTCTTCTCGGTGTGCTGCCGGTTGCTGCGCTGCAGTTTGACGGCGATAAATAAAGGCTCACGACTATAGCTAGAGTACCTATATGCACCGCTCGTATATATGTATATATATGAAGTGCGCACGCTGAATTACGCAGCGAGACGCGTCAGACCGGTATTACCACTTTTTTCTCTCCCTCTCTCTCTCTCTCTCTCTCTCTCTCTCTCTCTCTCTCTCTCTCTCTCTCTTATCTCGCTTTCTTGCCTCTCTGGCCGACTATATCGTTTTCCTTCTTCTTCGTCGTCGTGAATTTCCCCTCTCTTTCTCTCTCTGGATGGATGCGTGTATACGCTCGCATTAAAAGAATGGAGAGGTGTTCTTATTTTTTGTTGCCTCCTTCCCTCTCTCTCTCGCTCTGGAATAATGGAGAGTTTCTCGTTTCAAATTATTTACACTGAGGTTGCGAAATATAATATAACGTGTGCAGTGGCTGCGGCAGGAGGATACGTGTGTGAGCATGTGTGTGTGTATGTGTGTATGCCGATGATTACTTTTCGAGGAGCGAGAGCGGTTATAAGAAGCCAATCTTGTAATGCCATCGTCGTTATTATCGTTTATTATTATTTCATTATTGTGCATTATATGCGTTTGTGAAGGGCCGCCGCGGGGAGAGAGAGAGAGAGAGAGAGAGAGAGAAAAAGTGTGTGCGCGGTGAGCGCTGCTGCCGGCCGTCACAGCACCCGCCATGAGAAAGTGATACTGGTTTTTAAAGGGGATATAGTGTGGAGTTTGCATATACCGGCCGCGCACTCTTTTTTATTCAGCCGAGATTGTCGTAGTGTATCGGACGGAGTTACGTATATCGACGTGATTTCGCGTACATGCGGCCTGCTTTTTTTGTTGCATCGCGCGAGATTGGAAGATGGGATTTTAATTAATTTTTTTTTACGTTTTAAATTTTTCGCGTCCAAAATCAGAATTTCGAGTAAATAACTTTTACGAATTGATTTTTAGCAATTAGAAATTTGTTCGGTACAGAATTAATGAAGCTGGCACATAAATTCTTAATTATGATTAATAGAATATTTTTTTATAAAATAATTATATATATATAATTTACGCAAAATTTCTCAAAAACTTAACATATCACGTCGCTCATCGTCTCTCGCGATCCTCCTTTTTCCCTGGCCAATCTCGCATTATTATTATCCGCGAGCTGTGAAGTGCGTAATCAAGCAACCGCAAAACTCTATTATACCACACCTTCGGGCTGTGTAAAAAAGGTCGCACACCCATAAAAAAAAATCTTTCTATAATCATTAAAATATACACGAAATTGGATGGGCCCGCGTGTAAAAATGTACATTGAGATATAATTTAGCGGGAGAAATAATTATTTCCCGGGCATGACGAGAAAGACAGAGAGAGAGAGAGAGAGAGCAGCGCACGGAGATTTTGAAAAGAGGCAGCGCTCGACTAAGCGTGAGATGCGCGCAGATTTTTTGCCCCTTCGAACACTACTTGGCGCGTACTTTTCTCACGGGAAACGAGTACGCAGGCTCGCATTGTTGGGCTGCAGTGAAAAAAATAATGATTTTAATTAAACCGCACATTTTGTTTTCATTCAGAAATTATGATAACCAGATTATCTGCAGTTCTATTTGCGCAGAAATGCAGCTCGGCGAATGAACCTTATTTCTTGGAAGTCCGGACGAGGATTTTTGCTGAGTAATACCTGGGAAGAAATTCAAAGTTATAGAAAATGATCGGCACCAACTCGGCGCAACTTCTACCCCAATAAATTCACCGATTTACACGAATTGAGAAATCTCACTTGCAAAAAATCGAAATTTTTCTCAAAAAAAAACAGAAAAGAAGAAGAACAGAAGTGATCCGTAAACGCAAGGAGAGAGAGAGAGAGAGAGCAAAAAAGTCTCCACGCATCCGACGTGCAATTTCCCGTCTACCTTATCTCGCCTCCACCGTCGGTCCGTCGCCTTTATTCCGAGCCATTGCGCTCGCTCACTCGCCTTTTGCCTCGTCGTCTTCGTCGTAGTCGTCTTCGCTGCTGCTTCTGCTTTTGCTCAGGCTAGTTCGTCTCTCGTTCTTTTTTTTTTCTTACTTTGTAGCCGCACGCGCGCGCGCACTCGCTCGGCCTCTGCAAGTGTATAACCGAGCTCGCTGTTACTGCCCATCCACTTCTTTTGCTCTCTTTGCTTTTCAAACTGGTGAGAGCGATTCTTTCTGTCCTTTGTAGAGTTGCGAAATGTAAAATTACTCGGGGACAAAAGTGTGGAGTAGTCTGGCGAGGTACTATGAAAATTTGTTTTATGGAAAGTGCGTGCATGTGCGCTCGATGGTCGAGTGTTGGTTTTCTTTTACCGAGGTTGGGCAATTGGCACTTACATACATATTCCTTTTCAATACGAATACTTTATCCTAAACATTTCGAAATCATCCAATGAGTTGACATTATTTATTTATTATATTGGAAAACAATTGCCATTTCGTGGCATGTTAAAGTCGATTCTCTAGATGTATTAAAGATCCCGTTCGTCCCTCTTATCCTCTTCTTCCTCGTTCAGTACCGTATCGCGGATTAAGCGCGAGAGAAACAAAGAGGTGAAAACAGTGGTCGAGTGAGAGAGAACCTTTTGCAGATTGAGCCATTAAGGAGAGGTTCGAATTTTCGGACACCCCGCATTTGTTTGGCTTTACCCTTGCCGCCATCGACGCTGCTGTTGTGTTTCGTTTTAAACGCACGCTTGTCGGCTTTGCGTAGCATCGCACTAAGTCACTCAAAGCTGCGAGATTAAGTTCTAGTTTTATTCTTTCTTCCTAGTGTATTTTGTACATTTTCTCTACGTTCGAACAAGCTGAAATCAGAATTAAAAAATGCTCAACATCTCTTCAATTTAAATAAATTTGTATATGTACACGCATACGTTCACGTTAATTCGAATTGCGCGGTTACGTGCGATTGAAACAAATTAAGGAAGCGCGCATATTTCGCGTAAAGTTTCACTCGTACTGCCGGACCGCGACGCTCTATTTGTTGGACGTTAATTTTCAATCAATCGCATTATTCTATTCTGTTATTCGCGAAATCGACGCACTGCGCTCCATCATATAATTATATTGTGCAGAATTCCAATCAGCCGATTATTTATTTAAACAAATCCCCTTAAATGTTTGTGCCGCATAATGAAATGCGCTCGCGCGTATCCAGTGCGATTCTAACTTAATTTACGTGTGTGTGCCTCAATTCGGTGACGCAATATATTATATATTATTGTATACTTAAAAAAAGCATCGAAATTGCGTGTGCAACGACGATATAAATTTGAAGGAAAAGACTGCAGTCGTATTATAAAGCTGGCGATTCAAAGAGTATTTTCTCGTGAATCAATTTCGCGGAACTACCATGTCGCAATTACGCACATTTGATTTCTTTCGCGCGGCTGCGATTCAGTCGCAATAAAACGCATCCGGAGTAATTTAGCGCATATGCCCGATGCATTAATAAATTCCTTTTTTCTTCTTTAGAATTCCTTATCGTTGGCTGGGACATGTGTATATGTTGAGTCACGGAAACTTGTACGCTCAGATCTTGCGAAATTGTAGTTATCGATAAATAAGAATTGCGTAAGAGTTTCATTGTTAATTTGGAATTTTGTTTGTTTCAGGTGAGTCAGCGATGACGATTATCTGCTTCATTATTGGTGCAGAGGTAAAATGATCAAGTACTTGTAAAAATTTTTATTTATCTTGTAAAAATTTATTTTACGGATTCCAAGCAATTAATACATAATGCAATATATGTATTTTAAAAGTACAAACATTGGTCATTATATCGACTATAATTTGATGCACGAAGCATTCGGAGAGCCGCGATTTAACGAAGAAATCTAAAAAAGAAAAGCTTTTTTCATTAAATGGAATCGCTGATTTAAAGCTACAAACCGCGGAGCGAGGTAAAATTTGATAAAGCTTACCGGCTGCTGCCGGAATAATAAAAAACGGTGAAAATTTTGTTTGATCTTTTTGTGTACCCTCGCTTTATTAATCAAAATAAGCCCCCAAAAAATATTTGAATTTGAAAAATCAAAGTACCCGATGCGTTTAAACTTTAGGCACCAAAATAAATTTTCATTGACGATTGCGAAATATCGAGAATAATGGATACTTATGTTCACTTCAATCCCATTGAATGCGTTACGTTTTTCGCGAGAGCTGAAACAGCGACGATGGCGCTTTTGTTATTAAGATCGATAATGTGGACGAGCCGGTTGCAATAATAATTGTGGCAGAACGTTGTGTGCTTGACCCTTGGAGCATTAATTTGGTGCCTGCCAGAAGCATCGTCGAGAGTAGAAAGTGAAGCACGGCGAAGGCAGGAGGAGAATCGAATGAAAAGTAAGCTAATTAATTGTTCATTTGCGCCAGATTTAAGCTCGTTTTTATGGTTTATTGCGAGTGAATTGTGCACCACGCAACTTTGTGCTTCGTGATAGAGAGCAGTGGATATAGAGAAAAATCACAGTTCTGATGGTGGTTTATTTAATGATACGTTATACCAGTCGATCTTAATTATTGTTTAATTTGATCAATTTGCATAATACCTTTATCACAAATAATAACTGATTTAGCCCCATACCAGAACCAAAGCTCAATCCCCAACGCACTTTTTCGTCAACTGCACTTTAATTCCCATCGTAAAGAGCCTCGCAGCCTCCATAAAAATTAGCGAAATTTTTCGCCCTCTTCCATTGCAACGCTCCAGAAAAATATCCCGCGATTTCTTCTAATATGCAAATAGCTTCTATCGTCGACACTCTTTTTTCAAGTGCCACTCTAAAGAATTTATATACACACCCTTCGCACAGCTCATGTGCTCATTTTGCAAATATGCAAATACAAGGTCTATCGAGGCACAGCGACTCTGTTTTTGATCTTTTTGCTCGCATATATATAAGCATTCGCCAAGGGAATCAATACACTCCTGGCGCGTAATTTATTTTCTTTCCCGGATTTTTATACCTTCATATTCCGAATTATTTATTTCTTAACTTGAGTATACACGTATTGCATACACACACACACTGTCACGTCATTGATTTTACACACTAGGAAGCGTGCCGCCTATGTTTAATATGAATAACACACCCAAATGTGTAAAATCTGCGACACAAACGTGTTACTTTAAAACACTTGGATTTTCCGTGCACAGGTCAGTATAGTTACGGTACGCGCGGGGTATTTGTTGACGCTATAAGTTATGATCAATAAATGTCAAGCGTTGGGCAGCGACTTCATTTTACGACATCGCCCATCTAAATAATGCTGTTCGAGCCATTTTCTCTCCCAGGTCTTATATACCTTAAAAATACAAGAATAGGGGGAAAAATATTATTATCGGTAAAAATTATTACGAACGTCGCAGAAACGCGTGATTAAGTATCCGCCAGTGAGATACGCGTACTGCATTTTACTTGTGGTTTTTCAACTTTGTTTGAGGTTTATGGAAAATGATATTGTTAAAAAATATCAATTTACGATGTATAAAAAAGTTCGACTGCACCGCCAGTTACGTGGCGGGGTACGAACTTTTTCGCGCGGTTGCTTACACAACTTTTTAAATGAATTAAAAAGTACAGTTAAAAGCCTTTTAAAAAGTAAAGTTTGCCCGCGTCCCGCCAAAAAGCTTATGGCTTTCGAGAAATAAGGACCTAAAGCCCTTTTATATACACCCAGGCCACCCGCCCCGCTTCGCTCATCAAGCTCGCCAGAACTAAAAAATTGCATTTATCGTCGCACTCAATCCCTCTGCATTCTATTCGACATAAAAAGATCAAATTCCTCGTTTGTGATACATTACCGCGCAGAAAGGAATTAGCGCGGTGTATTATGGGAAATTCGAAATGTACCGCTTTTCTATAGCTCGAGGTTTCGCTGTGTGTTCTTGAAATTCTTCAGCGATAGAACGCCAATTCACTATACCCACAGGTATTTCGAGTGATCTCGGTAAAACTAAACATTTTGACAGCTCGCGGTCAACCCCATAAAAAAAAAAGAATGCTCAAGCACGCCTTTAATTCCCAACTCGCAACCTTATATATCGTAACGCTCCTTTGTTATATCTCGAAACGTGGAATAAGTTTATACGATCAAAGGCGCGTCACGAAATTTCGCGAATCGAAATACTGTTTTTGTCGCACCGCCCCGTTAATTGCTAAACTTTGCTGCCGCGCTGGCGAACTCGCGGCAAAGTCATTTTGCGCGCGCTCTCGTATAGCCGCGTATAAAACCTCGCTGTGGCGCTCTGCGCACTCTGCGCGCAAAATCAGATTCCGAGCCTTCTCTCTCTCTCTCTCTCTCTCTCGGCGTCATTTTCATCGAATTCGCATCGCTCGACATTTATATTTCGCTCGGAGGGAGCGAACGAGAGAGGAACGCGCGAGGCATCGGCGCGCAACTTTTTTCATTAAACTTGGACAACTCGCGCGCATTATATATCCCTTATAGCGTATATCGCTAGAGAGAGAGAGAGAGAGAGAGAGAGTAGAGAGAGAGAGAGAGAGAGAGAGAGAGAGAGAGAGAGAGAGAGAGAGAGGAGCGAAGAAGCCACCGCGGATATCGCGCGGAAAACAATCGACTTTCTCCCGAGACGAGAGAGAGCTATATAAGAGATAGAAAATGCCTCTGTCATACATCGTAACGTCAACATCCACGTCGAGTCCCATGATACTACAGCATCTATAGGCTCTTCTTCTTTCGCTTCTTCTTCTTCTTTTTCTTCCTCTTCTTCTTCTTCTTTTTGCGAGGCTCTCGACGCCGCCGCCGCCGTTGGTGCGCGCCTTTAAACTTCCAATGCACTTCGGGGCTTGTATTTGTTGCGCCATTATAGTACCGCGGAATCACATTGACGGTCCATAAAACCTTAGAGAAGAGATATATAACCCCCGCACGCACGCGCGCACTCCAAGGGCTTCTTTCGCTCCAACTTTCCTCGGCTCCCATGTCTCTCGATATTGCGCTCTTTCTTTCTCTCTCTCTCTCTCTCTCTCTCTTTTATCCTCGCGTTGGCGGAAGGCAAGGAAAGAAAAAACACTGTATGTGTGCGTGTGCCTGTGTGTATGTGTGTGGGAAAGCCAATTTCTCGGAAAATCACGCACGACTCGGAGGCTAAGGGGGTGTGGGCGAGAGTATAGAAGAAAGATTCGCAAGTTCGCCCGCCTAATGCACGCCCTGTGTTCGGAGAAAGCCCATCGACGAATGAGCCAAAGTCACTCGACATCGCTCCCTTTCTCTCTGTCTCTCTTAGCTTTGAGCTTTCGGCTGAAGCGGCGACTGTATACGTGGGTGGTTCCGCGTTTGGGCGGACTCCAGGGTTGATATTCAAAATCGGTGCTCGCAGCAATGGTTGGTTTATTACTGGACGCGTAAGACAGTTTTCGATAGTGCAACTCGGAAGGAGAAACTGAGCTTGTAAATAAATGAACTGTGTTAGCCGGTATCATCATTTGAACTAAATTGAAGCGTTTCATTCGTAAATTGCTCAAGCCGTTTCAACAGTTTAAACCATTTTAAACGCTAAGTGCCAAATCCTCTTTAACATTCTACACGTTCGTTAGTTAAATCGCTTTAACCGTTTTTATCTATTCTAAATCATTTAAAGGTAAACTTTACTCTTTCCAATTCTGAGTTGAATTATATTTTTATTAAAATCAAACTTACCATACATTGGTCACAAGACTAACAGTTTTAAAAAGGAATAAATTAAAAAGAAACCAGTTAAAGCGTCGCCTTTAACTCGCGAGGTAGCGATTAAGGTGTCTAAAATTCTGTATAGCCAGCAAGAGCAAAAACTGCAGCGATTTAAGCTTCTTTTGACGGACAGCTTTTTACGTGGAAGATTCCAGCTGGATCGACGAGTGAAATGTGCCGAGCTGTGAAGAAGAAGAAGAAGAAAAAGCGGTAGAGAGAGAATCCCAATAAGACGTCGAAAAAGAAATGTTGTATAGCGAGTGAGGGAAAGAGGAGAGAGTGAGGCGGTTGGCGCACACGATAATACCCGAGCTTTCATTACGATGCAGTCAAAGGGAAAAAAGTGGGGGAAGAGAAAGAGAGAGAGAGAGGGAGAGAGCGAGAGCGAACGGGATGAAAGATCGCGGGAAATTGGAAGTTCGGCTGTAGGTTTTACATATACTCTCTCGCATGCGCCCGGCACTCGTTTCTTAACATTCTTCTCTTTTTAGTGAATCCCCGGGGGGATGCTGTATATGTGCGGTGCGCGTAAGCCTTTCGCGAGCGAGACTTTTTTGAGGGAGGGCGGTTCGTTTTTTTATGAAAACCATTTCGCCGCTGTGTTGCTTTTCCCGAAAAAAAGAGGGGGTAGGGGTGGGGGGAAGGCAACAATGCAGTGCTTAATCCCCATCCCCTGCGTCGACTTTCCGGAGCGATTCTATTCTTTCGAACCCGAAAAAACGGGTTGAAAAGTCCACGAGCTGGGAGTTTTCAGCAATGAAGTGTTGTATGCAGAAATGCACTTTTGCTCTACATTTTTCATAATATTTGATGCACACTTTTTTTGTTCCTGTCATTATTAATAACTTAAATTCTCACTTATTTCAAACGCTTTCTGTACATTCAGAAAGCAGTGCAATCGAGAATTTCAATTACGAAAATGCAGTTCTAAAGCACCAACCCAGGAATTAACGCATCCAATGACACTGTTTCCATACCAGGGTGCGGTTGGGGTAAAAAAAAAGAGGAAGTGCTGCGATTTCCGCAAAAATAATCGTTATCTCTCACGGAAATAGTCGCGGCCGAGGGCGAGCACGAGGAAAAGAAAGAGAGTGAGAGCGAGAGAGAGGGAGGGAGGAAAAAAAGTAGGGGGAGATGATAAGTCAGACGTTGTGACAGGTGGTAGGAGAGGAGCCAAAAGCGCGCGACGGAATTTCGCCGGCGTGGAAACGATCTGCTAAAGCCTCCGCCGCGATGCGACGCGCGCGCTCGCCTTTATAACCTCCTTCCCCTTCCCCCGTCCCTCCGAAAAATAGAGCAAGACAAAAGCGGTGCACCACCCGAGACTCGGTTTTTCTCCCTCTATATATATATATAGAAAGAGAGCGAGTCGATAGGTGTATTAGGTCGGGACGCGCGCTTGCAGCCATTACGGCCGTTGGCCCAGGCCGTCCGAGGATTTATCGGCGCGACGCTTAATCGACTAATTTCTTCGCCGCTTTTTATTTTTCACGGACGATTTCCGCGGGGCTTTCGCTGCACACGGACTTGTTATTCCACGCTCCGAATAGTCGCAGATGTATCGGCTCGTGCCGACGCCGTTTTCTTTTCCCCATTATATCGTTGGACTTGCTCTTGCAGTTTGCATCGCGAAACTGCGTATACTATGGCTAATGCGATTATAATCGAGATAGAAGAGAAGTGCAGGAAGAAATGCGGGAAGTGGAGAAGTCGGTTATGGTGTTTGTTGTTAAGGAGTTCGAGCTGTTGGCTGAAAAAAGTGCAATGAGGGTTTTGAGAATTTAAAAAAAAATAGATGAGTAAAATCGCAAACTAATTATTACGAATTAATGAATTAATGAATGAAAATTAATTTATATATTCAAAACCCTAACAGAAAAATAACCTTCACTTTTACCTCCTTAATCTCTATAAGCTTCCAATAATCGATAAGCTTCAAGAGCGCAAAAAATGCTACCTTGACATCAAACATTCCTCGCTAATAATTCCCCATACTAAGCCAAAATAAGAAAAGAGAACAGTACCAAGTGAGAATAAGAAAGAGCCAATGCAAAGGTAATTAAGCTTGCCCTGCCGCTCTAAAAGCTCGAAGCAGCAGCAGAACCAGCGAAGATAGCAAACGCGAGAGGGTGTAGAGAAGTGAGATGAGCCGGGGTGGCATCTACCCGAGTAAAAGTGATTTTCTCGATGCAAATAGCTCGTGATTGTTGGTCAATAGAGGGACTGAAATAACGGAAAGAGAGAGAGAGAGAGAGAGAGAGATAGAGAGGGAGGGAGGATAAAAGAGATGGAGCGTGAATGCAACGTAGCTTGGATTACACTGAATATTGGGAAACGGATAAAATTACCCGCGCTAGTGAGAGAGAAAGAGATGAGTTGATCGTGGGAGGAGGAGGGAGGAGACACAGCGGTGCCGGCTGATTAATAATGGGTGAGACTGACAGGCGACTTGCGCGTTTAACTTTTTAGCCGCGTCCGGGATCATCCTTTATCTCTTTCCCTGACGCCTTTTAATTTTAATTCTGATCGAAACTCGCCACCAACGCCGCAGACTCTTTTATTTTACCATCTCTCTCTCTCTCTCACTCTCTCTCTCTTTCTACCTCGCGCGCGCTGGTCTTTTGCTTTTTAGCACGAGCTGCTTTCGGTCGCCGACGGATTTATTCGAGATTTAATTACTAGGGATTCTGCGGACACCTGGGCTTTCTTTGGATCCTCGAGAGCTGTGTGTAGTCGCAGTCATTGGGAGCGTCTGCGCCCGTTTTGAATGGCTTATTATTTGAATTTATATTACAGTATTGGAGAGTGGGATCATAAGGTTTGGATTGGTAACCTTTGATATTTGGTGCAATGCGAAGACCGCGTGGGTATTGATAATAATTTACGAATGATTGAAAATTTATATTTTTTTAACTTTCCTGAAATTACAAAGTTTTTGTATTTTCATTAAATATCCGTAAACCGTATTACATGATGTAAACTGTGTTTGTTGTTGATATACGTTGTCAACAGGAAAAAGGATATGTAAATATTTCGTTACATTTATTTCAATTTTCAGTTTTCAATATTTCTGATAAATTCTCTAGCTTTCATAAATATTTAATCTTTTAATATAATAAAGATTTCTATTTGCATGGCAATTTTTACAAAAAATATACAAGAATTCCATACCAGCGTCATCACTTTAACAACATAACGCTAAACGATTGAAATCGAGTCACGGAATAACTAATATCAGCTGCAAATATCTCGAAAATTTTTTCATCAAAATCTTTAACGAACTCCACATTTTCGTCCGCTTCATATTTTTAACAGGTCGCACGTCGCAGACAAGTGAAATTATGCCGTCATTTAGCTAGAGAAATCCGTCATCAGCCGGCCCGAGCTCGTCGTCTTCTTATTTCAACTCTCAAACGCATGAAGGATTTATACGTTTTAATAATTGCCATTCAGCGAGGATTTATCATCGCGGAAAATCGAATGAAACGTAAGTTCGTAAAAGACGAATAAAAAGTGGATCTCGCGCGCGCGCACGCGGGAATATAGAATAAAGGATGAGTTACGACATGTTCGATAAAAACAATGATCATAAACCCCCCACGGCCCTGAAATGAGAGAGAGAGAGAGAGAGAGAGAGAGAGAGAGAGAGAGATGAGTTCCTTGTTATCGTTGGCCTTTTAAGCGCCTTTCTTATACGTCCTCCCTCGCTACTTCGCGTATAATTGATATCGTACACGCGGTAATATAATAATAATAAAAAGGGGATGTGCAGCTGAATCGCCGAGGAATCGGATTTAAACGTCGCGATAAATTTCCAGCGCGCCAACTTCTCTAATATCCCCGCAGTAGTGAAAAAGTGACTTTGTAAGCGGACCTGCACTCTTTTCTGTGCGAGGATAAAAAAGCGTGCGGCGGCTGGTGCACAGGCGAACCGTTCGAGTCTTGAAAATTTCATCGAGGACTTTGGGAAAGGCGGGCGAATCGATGAAAGGTGAATCCGTCGCTGGCGTTATAAATAATTTCGACTGCAGACGAATGTATGTTAATGAGTTGGCGCAGTGGAGTGGGATGGAGGGGGGCGAAACGAGCCGGTGATAATGTGAAATTTTTAAATCCGCACGCGCGGCGAATTGGAAATTAATTAATTGCCTGCCGGGGCCGACTAATACGGCGCCGATTGATTTTATTGTTTTTGAGGTTATCGAGCCCTTGCCGGATTCGTTATTTAATTATTTAATAGATGCCATCGCCGCCGCCGCCGCCGCCCAGCGTGTAAATCATAATTATTGTTCATCCCCGTTGTTGTACAGCACGCGGCACCGCCAATTTATTCGTTATATTGTTTTGTCGCGGGGAGTAATTGGTAAATTGGTGTATGGGCTCTGTAACTGTTTTAAGCGATATAAAAAAGAGAGACGTGGGTGGGGAGCGAAGCGAACACAATGGGCCATGATGCGCTAATGAATTGATTTCATTATTTTGGGCAAAATATATGTGTGAGGGCCTCGCGCTTTGATGAAATTTCATTATTAATTTGCGACGCGTTTTTGGTCTATGCGGCTCTGTCTCTTTCTCTCTTTCTCTCTCTCTCTCTTTCCTGCAGGTGCACAATCAATTTAGGAATTTCACCAGTCCCCGTGAATCGTTAATTTATTAGCCTGTTTATTTTGCGAAAAAGAGTATTTCAATTTTTAATTTTTGGTGGGAGGGATATATATTATAATTGCATCGCGTCGGGTCTGAGGTTCTCATTAATGCAGCAACGATTTTCCGATATCTCATTGAAACGTCAATTTCCGTTCTGTTTTTAATTTATGTTGTCGGGCTATGTAGATGAGAGGATAGTAATTAAATTATGCAAAAAATGTGCGAATACGTTTAAAAATAATTGCTAAGTATATCAATTACGATTTTATTGAATTAGATTGTAGCACAAATGATTATATTTGAAGGAAAATAAGTCGAGAACCAATCAACAGTGTTATATATTACTTATATTTATTTTTTCATATTTTTATCCTTTTGAATTCGATCAAAGCTTAGCCTTAACTTTTTCTCGTATCTTTTTTATTTTAAGAGGCCATGAGCTGTCATTCCGATACAAGCGTATTGCATGGACTATACTACTCTTATTTTAGTTTTATCACGTCATTCTTCAACTGATATCGAACGCTATCGTAAAATGTTCACGTTTCAATTTAAAAAAAAATCACCTATGCATTTTAAACGTTGCAATAGCCATACATGCGTCTATACTTTTTAAAAGTATCCCTATTTTATAACGACGCGAAATCCACCAAATTATAAATGTTCTGAATCATGGATCTTTCTTTTAACGAGCTCTAACTTTTGCGCACTTTTCGTTTGATCAAATTTTGGAAATCAACTTTTTTACAGCAAGCGTTTTGAAATTTTTGAGTCCTAATAAAACACAAAGCTAGTAAAAAAATTTTTATGCTATATAGTTTTTACTTCCTCACAGACTATACTTTGGAAATAATGAAAAAATTTTTTTTCATACACTTTATAGGAATATATTTTAAGTATTTCTACATAATAAGTGATTTTTTTTCTCGTTTACGTGTGCGTGTATATGTAAAAATTTATCGAACAGCTTTTGTCGTGTTGTAACAAGAGCCGATCAAACAAATAATTAAATTTAAGGAAGTTTACTGCCAATGACGCGTTAGCGGTTTTAACTTCAACAATAATGATTTTCGAATAGTTATGTCAAATCGAGTTTTCGGAAGAAGAATCGCAATGTCCGTGAACTTTCCGGCCCATAAAAGCCAAAATTGAACATTCTTTCAAACGATCCACCGTAAAAAGGTCAAATCCCGCGTTTATCGCCACAGACACACACACACACACACACACACACACACACACTGCGCACTCAGCGTATCATAGCCTCTTCCCCCTACAGCAGCGGCAATATCGCCAGTAAACGCCCATAGCTCCGCGCGATCCATATTCTATACGCCACGCACTAAATTAAATTCATTATTGTGCGCACGCAGAGGATATTTTCAAACTTGCTACTCTCCTCAAAGCCCCTGCCAAAACCATACAAGTTTCCAACCCCCCCACAGTCCACTTTACTATCCGCGTGTATCCACAGCATATTCCCTTATATCCTTTAGCGGCGGTCGCTCGAGCTTTCTCGTTATCGCAACTCTCCCTTTTCCTCTCTAGGCAGCTCTATTTTAGCGCGGATATGAGCCATCCGCAGGTGAGCCACCGCCCGCGGACACTAAAAGCGAGACTCTCACCCTCCTCTCTCTAGCTTTTATATCCTCTGCTGTTGCGTGCACCCGCCACTTTTTCTCCTATATGTGCTGTCTACGTGTATATGCTCGTTCGCTTTACACATAAACGTTCTTTTCTTCTGTTCTGGCTCTCTCTCTCTCTCTCTCTCTCTCTCTCTCTTTTTGCACGCGTGTCTATGTGTGTGGGCGTAAGCGATGTATGAAGGGAAGTGATGAGAGACTGGGGTATTGGCCCAACGATTTTGACGGGCAGTCATGGAGAAATTGGCACGGCCTAGTCTCGACTTTTTGGACCTTGTTTTATTGCTCGAGATTTTTTTTCGTCATCGTTTTGTGTGTTGCGGGAGCGCTGCTACTGCTGCCGCTGCTGTTTTTTTTTCTCTCGTCCGCGTTTTGCGCCGTGTGCAGGAGCTTAAGCGACAATTTCGCGAGGATTTTGATGCCTCGAATTCAGAGATGAATGGAGATTGAGGTTAAGCGCGCCGCTGGACCTAGAGTACCGGGATAGTGCAGGGTGTTGGCGAGACAGTCATATCCGACGATTGATGACGAAATCAGATTGGCCCACTGGATAATGTATGATTGTTGATTTCAATTAATGTATTAGGGTAGAAGCCGTGTGTAGATTATTATGGACTTTGATTTCGCTGCAAAAGTCGCTTGATAATAATCTAATGAACTTATATTAAGACTTATATTAGACTATGAATTTATATTAAGCTGATTTAATAATTTAGCGCGAGATATAAATAACGCAAAATCCATTCTATAATTTTGCGACTGCGCGAGTTGTATTATGATTATGTGCTGCATCGGTATGCAATGAGAAGATAACAATTTATGCACATTTTATCGTGGAATAACATATGCGGTACCACTTCTGCGAGATATTTATGCACTCCGTAAACCCAAATTAAAATAAATCATTTTTCGTCGCTGAGAATTTGATAACGATGAATTATTGGTAGAAAAGGCAAAGTAAGCGTAAATAACTATTGGAATATCTTAAATTCGACGTCTCCAGTTTATAATAAAATATACATTGTTGCAATACGTCTTTGCATATTTCAGATGTCAATTTTTGTTTATATACAGGTAAATATTTTTCTGTTCAAGCAGCTAACTAACGAGTACTTTATCAAAGAAGTTGATCTCGTGTCAAATTTATGACCGACGCTCGAGTAAATAAAAATTTATGAACTATCAATTTTTGATGAAAAAACAAAAAAAAAGCGAAAAACGAGCGACCGAGTTGACGTGGACTAGCCCCCATATGTATGTATAAAGGCAGCTTGCTCGACTCTCCGGGCAGAGTTGACATTAATATTTCCGATGACACGGTACTGGGCGACGTGGCCTTCCGCGAGGGGCTCGCAGTGCGTGCCTGTCGCGCCACACCATGCACACACACACCTGTGCGATATCTACTACCGTCGCGCATTTTTTTTTATATACATACCGTGACACAATGCGTCCATAATGAACGAATTTAGCCAAGTTTTCAGCGATGGGAGGTGCGAAGGCATTTACTCTCCCGGTTATTTGCATAAGTATACGGGTGGCAGTGCATCAGGCAGTGGGTCAGTATTGATTTGTGACTGGATTGTGTCAGCGGCTCGCTGACGATTGTAAATTCATGATGAATTTATTGACTGATTTTGGAATGAGCCCTTCGGGCGTTCCTCTTTCTCTTTGTGCGTGTGTGCCTATGAAAATTTAATGCCAGCTTGATTATTGTACGAATGAAATCGCGACGTGCGAACGTGGAAAAATGCTAAGTGAAAAAAAGCGCGAGCTGAGCGCGTGTGTGACAATATGAATCTTGGAATATTCGAATTTGCGAGTTTAGAAATTTCCTAAATTGCTGGCTTCTTTATGGCCTTTTGCTCGGGCTCGCTCCATTGAAATGGTGATGTCGCAACGAGATGTCGTCACAAATAATTTAGAACGTCATATATCCTTTAGTATTATGATCCATTAAAATACAGTTTCAAAGTGAAATCAGTATTCGGTGCTGTTGGTTCCTATATTATACCGATTCTTTTTTCGACTTTATGTACGCGCGAACCTTTAGTGCATTTTTGCGCGTGTAAAATTGGGCTAGATTTATCAGCGTTGGTTACAGGTGCGATTTTATTTACAATCCAATATACTGTTTTACCCCGAGCATTGATCGAATTGGAAAATTTACACGGAGAAAAATACTCTCTTTAAAATTACTATAATCTTCACTAATGGCGAGACAGAGTCAAATTATGAGAAACTTTACAATAATTATAAAACTTATTAGCATACATTCAATAATTTCCGCAAGTCCTGACACTGAAAAATGATTAGAGTAGTAACTAAAAATTGCTAACGTGTATACTAAAAATTATACGCAGTAAAATTTCAATAACTTTATTTTTTAATTTAGTAAATAATATTATGAATTTTGCTAAACAGTATAGTAAAATCAGTTATTTATATACTAAAAAATATTACTTTTGAAATTGGTATACCAAGCTTTTAATATTTGATATAAAGTATAGTAA
>UELV01138951.1:0-10092 GCA_900490015.1 Megastigmus stigmatizans
AATTTATTATGAATATATACATTTATATATTTATATTTATTATTAAATTGCAAGAAGTGAATTGATAAATAACGGTAAGAAACGCAAAAACACCGGCGTACACGCCGAAAGCACCGATACTTGTTTTGGTACTACAGAAGTCCGGCAATGCCGGAGCACATCTCTCCGGCGCGTTTGGGACCTCAGAGCTCCCAAAATTCGAGTAGCTGCTGCACCAAAGCGATCGTGGCGCTGCGCTACTAGCGGTGATACCGCTTCAGTCCCAATCTTTTCTCAGTGTTGGTATATATTGAGCGACGAATCCGAAGAGGCTCCATTCGCGTGGAAATGAGGTTGTGATTAATGAGACCGAATTCACTTTCTTATATGTATCTATGAATGAGTCTTTTTGCCAGGTATACACGGAGGGTTTCATTCAGATCTACCAAACTGCAATGCGCCATCATACTCATTTATTCTGTCTTTAATTTGAATATATGTATATATATAAAAAAAAGAAAAATAATTGTTACGGGGCTTCAAATTTTTTCTACTCTAAGGTTTTACTTTTTGGACACAGAAAGAATTATCGTCTTACAATAATAATTGCCTTCCAGTTGTATATTCTGTTTATTTATCAGAGGCTGGATAATCAATATTTGTATTTATGGAGCGTTTTTTATTATAATAGCAGTCACCGTCAACAGAAAAGCAAACTCCATTGAATGTAATTGAAAGAAAGCCAAATTTGTATATCTGCACGGAAAAATCTGCCGTCAAAGGGTTGGTGAGCAGCTGGGACTCGCATATCAATGGAGATGACTCGTCGACTTTTCGCGTAATTTTCATTGCGCACGCGTCAAAGCTGAAGACTTGGAAAACTGTTGTGTGCGTCGACATGCAGATGCGCCGGCCTACACTTGTTTGTGGGCCTATTCAATGTGTTTTCACGTGAATTCCAGGATTGTGAATTTTTAGTCTTTGTAAAATAAATGTAGTAACTTCGTAAAATAAATGTATTATAGTAAAACTGTTAATGGAAAAAAACTAATTCAAATAAATGCCACGTAACATTTTTAAATATAATCATTTTACAAATTTGGTTTTAGAAAAAGTGTTGATAAAAAGTGATAGTCTTTGAAAACGCGCAATAGATTTTTAAAATTCTATTACGTCAACTCGGGCAACCCATTCACATCAGTTCTCGCCTCAAACTCCATACTACAAATGAACAATCGATTAAGGCGTAGCTCGAACAAACGCCTTTTTATCTCCCCTCACAAAACTTGTACATGCATTCAAGAGAAAAATAAAAAGGGAAGGAGACGAGAGAATGAAATGAAGAAGTCCATCCATTGTCATAAATACTCTAATATTCGAAGATATTTAGACACGGCGCATTATACGCATCCTCTTCCTTTCTCCCTTGGATCCGCGAGCAAAGAGGAATAAGCCGACCACCGACGGAGTGTGAGACACACACGTGGTTATAAGTGACGATTGGCCACGCGGACTTCGTAACACTGAAATAGACACAGTACGAGGTAGCGAGGATTCGTGTCCTCGCGGTTAATCGGCATTTTACGGGCCTCTCAACTTTTTCGATTCCGTATCCCTCGTGACTTCTTCACTATTTAGTATATTATTTTGTTCAGACTGGCATGCAACTTTAGTACTTTATGTTCCTTCGAGTAAGTTGTCATTACTTATGTAAGAAAAAGTAAATGATCAAATCATTATTTTTCGGGGCAATTCTGAGAGATGTAAGAAGTGAATTTATCGTATGATCATTAGCTACAAATATTAAGAAAAATATAATAAGTTTTAATAGTTAAAGGACGCTGAATATACTATAAAAGTTTATATTTAGCGATTTCAAGGTTAATTGATAAAATGTATAAAAATATAAAATACAAAAAGCTTTATATAGGATATAAGTAAATTGAATTTTTAATACGTATTATATTGTATTGTAAATCAGTTCTGATATTTTCACAATCACTCTTCATAATATTCCTCACGCATACCACAAATGTTCTTTCATGTAGAAAAATCCCAAAAATGTATGTACAGATGCAAATGCAAACAGTTTTGAAGAAGACATCCATATGCGTAACGAGCGTGGCGAAAGATTTCCCTCGAAATCCTCGTTCTCAATGACAAATCTGACCATACATCGATTCTCCCAGACACACAGACGCTTCTCTGTCTTCCCTCTACGGCTTCGCTGAATTAAATTTGACGTTAACCAAATAAACACGTCCAGCGCTATCGGCGCAACTTTTGAAGTGGATAAAGGCATCGTTCTCATTGTTTGTCTCAGTTGGTCGGCTCCTTTACGCCTCTTGTCCTCCCCTTTCTTCTTTTGTCGCCAGGGGAAAAATCAGGCTTGACTTTTTCAGCCTCAGCCACGCGCTGAGTAGATCAATTCACGGCGAAAGAGAATCAGAGCCACGGCTTTCCACGAGATCAGAAGAATAAGGTAGACGAGCGTGTCGGGCCTTTGACATGTCACAGTCTCGAAAGTGACTCGCTCCTTGAAAGCTGGTTTTGAACTGAAAATGTGTATGTATACGATGCATGAGAGGATTTGGTACAGAGACTTGAGACTGATCATATAGTTTTTCAGAGATTTTTAATACAAAACAAGGGTAAGCGGAGGTCAATTGTCCTAAACGGTAGTTTCGGTAGCTATTGTCATTTTCTCAAGGTTTCGTTCTATGGTAATTTTTCCTGCCACTTAAGATTAGCAGAGATAGTTGCCTACTCGTCCTTCATAAAGTTACACAATTACAGGAAAAAATGAGAGCGAGATTTTAAGTAAGAGTAGAAAGAATCAACTTGCACTTACAACAAGAATCGTGTCGGCAGTCTCGAGTGATCATCGGTTGTCGCGCGACAGAGAAGCGGTGACCCCTGGTGGGAGTAGGTTTTCCCTTTTTCCGAGCCTTGCGCCCCTTTGTAGGCGACACAAGGAGAAAACAAGCGCTAATCGTGACGGCGGGACGTCAGCACTTTCCAGCCCCCCTACGGCCAAGTGCCAGGCCTCTTTTTCCGTTGCAGGACGCTTGACTTCTTCATTCCTTGCGGCTCCGGGTGTCGCCGCAGTCCCTTGATCTGCGTTTGTGTTGTACTGCAGTGTAAACGACTCTCGATCCGCTTTTTCTCGATTCCGTTATTGAGTCCAAATGTGTATGAGAACTGGAATGTCGCGATATTAATTATGATTTTTTCGGAGAATCTATACATTTTTCTTGCGTTACTATGCTTCACTAGGGATAAGCTCACTTTCATATGAGTTGCTCTGGAAAAGATGATGTTTTTTATATAGCATCAAGGAAATTGAGTGCCGATCTATTGCAATGGTTTTTCTCGTTTGATATTAGAGCAGTGATGGTCAAAACCAATACATTTTACGAATCGTCGACGTTACCGCATTTAAATGGAATGCGCCACTCCATCATCCAGTCACCTGCGATCTGTTTAACTAAGTTTATACTCGCGCTATAATCCTATATAGCAAAATATATGAGCCCAAACGAAAAATTCTTCGAAACACATGGACAGGCGTGAAAATCATCCAAATTAATACATTTACCAAGACGAGGACCGAACGGAGATGTGGAGGTAAAAGAGAAAAGGAAGAAATATCAGCATTGAAGAAGACGGGAGGCAAGGAGAGACGGACAAAGGTGTGCAGAGTAGAGCTTGAACTCCGCATTCTGGCGAATCGAGGTCGATATTGCCGTGTCGGGGCGTGGCTCTTTGATTCGCGATTCTCCACACTCCAGTTGCAGGATGCGCCGAGAGTCGAGACCCGAAGATGAGAGGTAGACTCACGTCTTTTACTTATTCGCGATCGCACACAAAACACACCGAATCTGCTCTTAGCACTTGACAATGTACGCGCGAACATTTTCTGTGCATACAGAGAAGTTACGGCTGGTTTTGATCTTTTCGCGCCTCTTTATCGAGTTCACCCGATGGCCTTTCTTCTCTAGGATATCGTGTAATTTAATTGACTCTGCGAGGGATGCCGATGAACTTCAATAGCTTTAGCGCTTCTTCTGCTATTCTAAAACTTCGTATAGGCACATTTCGGATGCAGCACTGCGATGTAACTGGCGATGTAGTACCATGTAGTTCACCACAAGATAAGGTTATCATGGACGCTCTCGATTAGGCATGTATCCATAGAATTCACCCTATACAAATCTGCATTGCTTGGGATGATCTCAAAAATATTCCCGTGACTCCCTTCTTATGCACCTTGAATTCTGTTGCGCACCCTCAATATACAGCTACACACACCGAGTCTTTGCGCATTCCAATAAAAACCAGCCAAAAGAAGAAGTCAGAAGAGTCACACGGCCGAAGCGGCGACTACACCTTGCCGTAGCTGGGAAAACAATGGTCGGTCGTTTCTTTGTTCAAAAGTAGGCTCACAGTGGGCGTGCGGCTCTTCGAGAGAGAAGAGGAAAATATCAATGAACTCTCGGGCTTTTGCTATTTTCATTCAACGACACCTGCGAGCTGTGTATATTATATACTACTGCACTGCAACGCAGGTTCGTGAGAAACGCATAGCACCGTACACTGTCTAACTTTTTCTTAGAATTTGGCGTGAACCTCGAAGGTGAATGAAAATCAAGAACATTTAGTTCCTTTTACCCAATATAGTGCGACATCTTTTCTTCCTTCTGATAAACGACAGTCGACTTATTTGGCGAACTTAAGAAGAATTTTTGAAATATGAAACATTCGCGAATATTGAATTTAGATTTCACTTTGGTTTCGTGCAAAGTCTAGACGATATCCTGCGACAATCTGATTTTCCTCTCAGAAAGTACCAAAGTTCACGACTTGGTTTTAAGCAGTTCTTCAATGGAGGAGGGAGAGAGAGAGAGAGAGAGAGAGAGAGAGAGAGAGAGAATGAGAGCTGTAAGTGGCGAGACTATATACTTAGTCGTACAACACCTGTTGTAATTCCAGGATCAATCTTAATCTGCCTGCTTCTATATAGACCTACGTACCAGCTACATTGTTCTTTTTGTTATTGAGCTGGCTACTATTTTTCATTCTTTCAATTCATTTTCGTATTATGTCGATAATTGCTTCTATATGTGTAAATATACTTTTAAGTATCATATATATAGTATTAAGATATCTATAGTGTTTCATATTTACATAAGTTAAGGCTTACTTCGAAGAAAATGAAAAATTACCACTTTTAATTTTATAATTCATTCATTATTTGTAAAAAGAATATGTGACATATATTTATCAAACGCGAACAAGAAAGTGTTATCGCTGTCATACCCGCTGAAAATAATAGAATACAGCTCAAACTGCAAAGTAAATTATAGTAGATATCGGCGTAGACAAACTACTTTCCGATTTCATCTTTCTCTCACAGCCGCAATCTATAATACTGCAAACTACAGTCATTAAATCACAACAGAATTACTGAGCCCAGACAAATCCTACCAGCTGCGCAACGTACAGACAACGACATTATCAAACTCGACGGTATTGAAAATTCCCCGAGTCTCATAAATCCTCGCCGAGGGTGAGATATAACCATTGAAATCGAAAAATCTATCGACGCGAGAACGTTCGTCTCTCTCTCTCTCTCTCTATATATATATATATATACACATTGTGCTGTGTATTCGCGCAACAGCTAAATGACCACGAGAGTATAGAAGTACGCAAGAGAAAGAAGCTGTTCTTTGTTGCGAAGGGCAAGTCTGTCGTTCTTCGATTATGGCCCAATACGTCAATGCTTAACATCATTTCCGTTATTTCAGAGTATGAACAGTTAATCTCTTATCTTCATCTCTTACCACACGATAATGCACCGTTTAGCCGCTTTTAACAAATATGCTGGTAAATTTAACGTTCCTATTCTGGCTGCCTTATGTGCGAACATTGGACGTATTTCTCTGTTTTCATAATGGAAGACGCAACTTTATTGACTGTAGTAAGACACTTTGATGCAGTTTCATATAAATTCTGGAAGGTCTACAAAATTTTATGGATTTTCTATATGTGTAATAAGAAATCAGAGCGGGTACAAATATTTTCGAACGCGGGTTTCAATAAATAGGTATACCTGGTTCATCTTCTCTTCGCCCATGAGTTGTTCCCGAGTACACGAGCTCGAGCACCTATACTCGTGCCACCCCACAAACGATCTTGAAACAATCGCCAGTTCCCTCAAGACGAGCTGTAGACTGTTCACGTGTCCGCGCCACAAATGCCCGCCTCGATCCCCTCGACAAAAGTTTCTTGGAGGAAATGATTGGGGGACGCAATATCAGAATCAAGGAGATTCAAGTGGTCATCGGTTAGACCGTCTTCCTCTGCATCCCTAAGAGAAATGTCAGCTCGCAAGCGATCGAAAAAGAGCTGAAAAAATAAAAGAATCGAGAAGGACACCCGCCGAGAGACGCGTTGACTGCCCTGATATATGGAGGCGCGCGGGGGGCTACCCGAGCTACCCGGGCTACCTACTCCCTTACTGCCGTCTCAGTCGATCCTCACCGGACGCAGTTCCTCCATTACCGATCTTTATAAATGCTTCTAAATCTAACGCTTTATAAATGCTCGAGACGAGCGTCAACGTGTGTCCGTGTGTGCATTTATAGGTTTTCATAGGCGAAGGTGCAACAATGACTTGAGTAAATGCAAGTAACCCGTGATGGGATATGCTGTTGGTGTAAGAATCCGGAAGTCGGATGTTTTTCTTCTCGATCTGTGAAAAGAGAACTAAGCATTTCTTGGTCTCTTTACTTTTTAGCGACGCTATTTGTCGTCTTAATGTTCGCTGCATCGCAAGGTAATCAGTATGAAAGCAGCTTTACATTTTCGCTCTGATGTGTCAAGAAAATGAATAACATTTTTATGCTCGTAGAATCAAAAAGGGAGTTTTCGCGATTAATTTTCTATTTATGATCAACTTTCAACAAATTTTAAAAAGCTATTCAATTCGAAATAAAAATGCCTTTTGATTATATATAGAATTTGTAAAAGAATATACGATATACGTTCATTCAGTGTACTCGCCGAATTTACTAATTTCCTACATGTCAATCTGTACAACGCTATTTCCATAAAACAATTGGTAACTCCGCCCAAAAGAAGGTACCGTGAACACAAACCAAAATAAAAATATATCAGAGAAGCATATATAAGTCATCGATCGCAAGGCTGACGTGAGGATCGTGCCCTTTTGTGTAGTGTAAGTACATATATATATACTAGTACTATGGGAAAGATCACCGCCTCTATAATATATATAGACTTGTTCTCGAAATGCACACGCGCCTAATCTCGGAGATTATTGGGCTGACAGCAGACAGATAGCGCCACATAATCCCATCGTAAGCGATCGTTTAGCCAGAGGGAAAAAGAAAAGGTGGGGTTCCGGGACTTTGGAATCAAAGGGGACCGGCACTATACTTCCAACCCCTGCGAGAAAACCATCTTTCCTTTTATTGGAGATCTTGTAATTTACTTGTACATGTAGAAAGTACACTTCACTCATACGACTTCGGAAAGACCATGCGATTGTTTTAAAATGAAAATAAAAAGCATATATACTTACATGTCTCAAATTCTCGATTTAGAGCTACTGTACACCATAAGTTTCCTAAGTAAGATCGATGCAGTTTCCACAAAATCAACGTTTACCTATACATAAGCTCATACAAGCACTTTCACACATCAAAATCCGATTCATCAACATTTCAGTCCCCTCGATCTCCCGCCGCAATAAGTGAAAATTCGGGTTTAGCCATTGCGCGCGGTGCGGAGTGACGCAAATTCTATAGGAGAAAAGCTAATCGGCCGCTGAGAGCATATATACAAACCTGTCGATCCGCAGCTTTTCCGAACTCAATATGGGATTCTGTCACCCACAGCGAAGACAAACGCCCGCTGGGCTGTTTTCGCTCCAGCCCGTTGACACCCTCCTGCCGTCATGGAGAATATATTTGGGAATGCACCGTACCTATATATAGACCTTCTTTTCCACTGAACTCGCTTTTGTCCGAATCGCAGCTTCCGATCATCTCACGTGATTTCGTTACATTCTGTTGTTAAACGATTTTTCTTGTTGCGAGCGAGCGAGCCTCGGCCTTATACTATCCCACGCTGAAAACATCAGCCCCTCAAGCGTATTCGCGCTTGGGTCGGCCAAGGTACATAAATAACTAATATTGACCTGCACTCATGCTTGGATGTACTCACGCTTGATGTTTAACTACAAACTAAAACATTACGTTGCCTACAAAGGCCTCTGAGATCAGACACGCGCGGCGCCACGCAACCATCTTCGGACGGAAATGGATAGACGTACAGACAGATGGGCAAAATGAAGGGAGAGGATAAGAGAGAGAAAGAGACTGTTTAGGGCCACAGTCACCGCCCTTCTCATGCATGGCGGACACGCGAACCTACCCCCCTCCCCCCTCCCACCTTTTTCTTCTCTTTTATTAATTCAGGAGCGCATCTAGCCCATGCTCAATTTACATAAACAAAACTATTCAAAATATATATCTATACTAATGTTAATGTATCATCAAATTAGTTGTTTTCTTTTATTACTGTACGT
Source organism: Megastigmus stigmatizans (assembly GCA_900490015.1). NCBI lineage: Eukaryota > Metazoa > Arthropoda > Insecta > Hymenoptera > Megastigmidae > Megastigmus > Megastigmus stigmatizans. The sequence continues at coordinate 8,597 of UELV01138951.1, forward strand.
TCTACCTTTCGGATATAATATTTCTAATTTCATTGTAAATCAATCTATTTGAAAGAAAGTCATTAAAAGTCCGTATAATCTATCACGATTCTTTGATATACTATGTACTATATCTACTCGCTCTAAAAATTTCATTTTAAAGTAACAAAAGGTGCTCAGAAGCTTGCCTTGAAAAATCCTCGATCAAACCACAAAGACGGCCGGAAAAATCATTAAAGCCCTCGACATCATGAATAGTAGCAGAAGACACACCAACGACCAACGCGTGATAAATAAAATTCAAGAAGCCCATCCTTGCCTCGTAGTCTTCCTAAAAAATAAATAAGAAGGAGAAGCACGTGCAGCGAGGGCAAAGACAGGGGGAGGAGACCGTCTCGCGCGTTTCGTTCGTGTGCCGCAGAGAAAACGACTTGCGCCGCTCGAGTCGCGGTTATTATCGCCGGTCACATAATAGAGCGATGGTGGCTGTTCTGTCGTTACTCAAGCGTAAGCAGCAAGAGGAAAGACGGCAACTCTAGCGGGCGCAGTTGTGGGTGTTGTATAACGGATCTATAGGGGCAGAGTATGTAAATAGTACATTTCGAAACGCTTGCTTCGCTCGGGCGACAAACCACACCCGTACGAGTATCACCCACTTCACACAGGTTTATAGAACTATATTTTTTACTACAATGTATGCGAAACACGACTATGGGTGACTGTTTTTCTTGCGTATAACATAGAATTATTGCAATCTAGAAAGAGCGTTCGTGAAGTATTTTAAAATACTTCGCACACACTTTGCAAAAGTGCGATAATTGCATGTTTCGCGCATAAAGTCGTATTTCGCATACGCAGTAGTAATAGTACATTACGCAACTAATGGTCGAAGGAGATCCCAGTTAGCACGACTCGTTGCCGCAACATTGCGGCAACGAGTATTTGACCACATGGCAACGATCCAAAATAAAGCGGCAGGAGCGTGGCCGGAACGTTGCCACAACAGGGGAAATGTCCGCGTTCGTGGCAAACGACACGTTGCAACAGCGCAGATAGAACAGTGTCAGCAACATAATTGTCACGCTCCCGGAACGTTACCTTAGACACATGTTCGCCACGTTCCTGACACGTATTTTTGGAAAATATAAATTTGTGGAGACCCTCCTTTATGGTTTCAGAAGCGTGTCGGCAACGTTATTGAAGCAATGTCCCAGAAACGTGCCTGCAACATTTCTGGCACGTAACTATTCATGTCAGAGTATTTTAAAAAGTGATAGGCCTGGAACGTTGAGGCAACCTAGACAGGACGTTGTTATGCAAAATTTGTCTAGTGCCCCCTTACGGTGTTAGTAACGTGTCGGCAACGTTACTGGAACGGTATCTTCGAAACGTGCTTGGAACGTTCCCAACACGTGTGGCAACATTTTCAGGGAAAGCGTTTGAATTAATATTTTAGCGCAAATAAAAATAAATATTTTAAGGTAATTACGTTTTATTTCTTAATACAAATTTTCTTT
>UELV01138953.1:0-10048 GCA_900490015.1 Megastigmus stigmatizans
ATTGCATTTTCCATATGAAAAAAAATCATAAAATTGAAACTTTCCAAATTTTTTAACTTTTTTTCGCGAAAAACACGCCATATTTTTTTTTGCAGGAGTATTTTAACAAAAAATCGGTATCACCATTCGAAAGAATAGCTCAAAATATGATCTTTTTCAAATTTTTTCAAACCTTATTTTTAGTTGAAAAATAGCCTTGAAAAAGTTGTTAAAAATTCGGGGTCTTGGTCGTTAATGGGTTAAAGGATAATATAAGTATTCCATTGTTATATTATTTCCAGTTTTTGAGAGAATACTTCTTGGTGCGTTGTGGAGAAAAACTACCCTGGAAAGAACTAAAGCGATAACTTATGGCGTCTATAGATATCAATAAAGCCACTTAACGAACGCAGAAGTACAAAGATAATACTAATTACTTTCAAACATTACTCGCAAAGACTCTCAAAGAATTTCAGCTTTTAACAAAATTTAATGAATGTATACCTTGAGGATGCTCAATCAATTTAAAAATCTAATTATTTCTGATACAATTTTAACAGACATGTATTAAAAGCCATTGAAAAATGTCATTTAAAAATTTTCATTCATGCAAAGTATTCTCTTTGAGAAATTAAACAGAAAAAAGAAGAGAAGAAAACAATAGTAATCCCAGTTAGCACGTTGACTGATTAATAGCAAACTTCTTACAACCCGCAAGAGCGATGACCGCTAATTTCCAAGTTCCTAATATAATAAAGCCCTTTAATGCACTCAAGATTCGAAAGAGCAAATTAATCGATGGTCATACTTAAGAGCGCGAGGAAAAAGACCGAAACTTCCGCTAACTAAGCGCATTCTGGGGGCTAAAAGAGCCAGCGCCGCGTACACGTATATAAAAAGCCGGAGGAGAAAATGAAAAAAGTTGCCGGGAGGCTCGATTTCGTGCGTAAAAAGTTGGCGTTCGGCACAGGCCGTGTAAGCCTTCGCTGAACTCTCCGCCGGGAATTAGCTTCAGCTGAGTCCATTGCTTGATCTCTCGATCATTTATGTGCGCAAGAATTGTCGCCTGTCGCGGCTGTTTGCACACATTGGACATGTACGTTTGTTCAGTGATTCTCGAGCTGCTTATAAATTGATCGATGTCTGACTTATGTCTTGAAAGTCGTTAGCAGGCATTTTTCGCTAATGGACTACGAGAGTCAGTTATCAATTTGTGGATGGACTATTTATTTTTTGAAAATAAAAAGTACTTTTCTGTAGAAGACATTCCAAGCGTAGTATGAGGCCTGCGGTGGCTTAGTCGGTAGCTAGAGCGATGGGCTTGTAGTCCAGATGTCTCAGATTCAAGCCCAAGCCTCGGCCAATTGACACAAGAACGTCTGTAAAATATTACATGGGTTTTTGTTTACAAACACACCGTAGACCTCCGTCGCTGATTAGCACCAAGTGCGGGGCGTAATAGAGTGATATAAGAAATAGTATATTACGTCACTAGGGAGGAAAAAACTTTGACGGCCCAGAACTCGTGTAAATTGACTCTCGAGCCGAAGGCGAGGATGTCAAACACGAGGTCTGGGCTGTCCAAATTTCCTCCCGAGTAGTGTATACTATTTTTTTGCCTAGCGAGGACGAAAGTGCCACTGTTTCAAATCAGTCCCGAGAGAGAAAGTGGTACGTTCGGCTCGCTAGGCAAAACAAATCAATAAAAAAAGACTCGTATTTTAAAAGTTAGGTTAAAAATAAATAACTAATTTATGCATCTTTGCGAAGATGTTTTTATTTATTAATAAAAATATCAATAACATTAATCAGTTAAATTTTCATACATATATTTTTATTAGTTTCGTGAGTAGAAGTATAATTTAGATCATAATCTTTTATTATTAATTTTCGTATACGTCCAATTAATCTATTTTCTCAATTTTAATCTCTTATTTATCCAGAGAAATTAATAAATTCTGAATATGTACCGATTTTCGTGAAGGGGTAGAATTATCGATGATTAAAATTTAGAGAGTAGAAAAAGTTACATGCTACTTTTCCCTATAAGCCATTCTAATAAAAATGTAATAAAACAAATAAAATATGTAATACCAAGCAGTACCATTTGTTTTTTTACCGAATAATTCTGCACTACTACATCAGATTTTTTATGCTCCGGAAATATCGTAAACTTTCGAAGATTTTCGTCACATTGCCAAAGTCCAGATTCATATACTGTACGAAAGATTTCAAGAAATTTATCTTTGTAAGGTGATGCTATTTCAAATACTTGTAATCCTTGGGTATCACTGAACTGTGGTTTTGCAATTTTCATGTATTTCGAATATTCTACCGTTTCTAATATGATTATAGCCTCTACAATATGGGTCAAACAAATAGCGTTTTTCTTCTTTTGTAAAACTTCTACGCACTGCAAAATGTTATTTATCTTTCTTGTCTTTTTCTTTATATTTTCAATGTGTATATTATTTTTATTTTCAAAAACTATATTATATAAAACTGTATCGACATAAGGTTGAAAATGGGATTCATCAATTTCTTCAAATGTATCAAATTTCACATCTCCATATATTATGCTGGAATTTATTATATCTGAAAACAAAATTGTAGAAAACATTAAAACAAGAGTTGTAATACTAATAAAAAAAATTCTATCTGAAGATTTGTGTGGACGATGAATTATAGATATTCCGAAAAGTAAACCCACTATGTCTAATAGTGTCAGTTCTTTAGTTATAACTTTAAGAAGATGCATCATGTAAGTTATGATTGCAACGATTGAAACAAAGCAGAACATAGCGATAAGCCTATTGAATGAACTGTTAATGTTGGTTTTAGGAAAATTAGGAACAAGTGCTATCCATGATTTTAGACCATATTCTGTAGGTATGAATACTGAATTAGGATATACATTTGCTGCCGGTAAAGATAAAGCATTAATAGAATCCGTTCGGAAATTCTCGATTGAAGCATTAATAATATTCTCAAAAGTTGCATTTCCTTCTTTTCCTAAAATATGTGTTATAGAAAAGTTCATGAATTTGGCTGCAATTGAAATTAAAGGATAATATAAGTAATCCATCGTTATATTATTTCCAGTTTTTGAAAGAATACTACTTGGTGGAGAGTGGAATACCAGTAATTTAAAGGGGTATCCATTGATGTTCCTTAGTTTTCTTGGAAAGATAGCTGTATATGATAACAATTGTTTTTTCTTAAAATCGGCAAAAAATGGATTGAAATAATACAGAAAAGATTTATTATTGCTCTCCATAGTGTTTAAAATGGAGAAATCTAAGAACTTTTTTGACCACGCATATAATAGTATTGTTTTAAAATGGACATTGCACTGATTATCATAATCTTTAACGGGTATAAGCAAGCATTTCGGACGTGAGCTATTGGAGGGATATTGTGATATTGAATCTAGTACGGATTTCACCCTGTTCAATATGTTCTTGCAGTTGTAATGCAGAATAATATATAATATTTCATGTGAATTATCGTTACAACATTCGGAATTGTTATTCCTAAAATAAGACTCATCTAATTTCATTGACGTTGCTGGAATAACTTGAATCAGCTCCTTAAGAATAGCGTCTTGATTATTGGTTGGCATCTCATTAATAATTAAAAATTTTATTTGATATAAACTCAGCTCATTCTGTAAAAGTTGCTGTTTTAAAACGTTCAACCAGTTCTGTGTGAATGGATTTCTTGTATCTGTTTTGATAGCATTTACAGTAAGTAGAAAAGTAAAAGTAGCGTTAATCATCTTTGTGTTGTCCTTAAATTATAAATATTTAGTTAATAGCTTAGTTTGAAGTGTGGTTCAAGACAATAATCGGTCTATAATACTTACGGAACGTTTCACAATCACTGATCTTAAAAATTGTTAAAATGATTTAAAAATTTTAAACCCCTTGTTTTTTGCATATTTTCTGTAGAAAGCGCTATAATACTATGTGTAAAGTTGAAAATTTATATATATATATATAAATGCACTGTAAATAGGATAAATGTTCTTGTTGGGTTACATTTTTTGATAATTAGAAAATTATATATTTAAGACTTACGAAAGTTAAGATAATTTAAAAATTGATCATGTTAGATGTTAGCGCCCTAGAAATTATAATACTTTTTAATACTATTCTTTCGAGTCACATATTTTTATCCTGGCATATACAAATTTAAAAAATAACAGTTAGATTGTTTAGTTTTTAATCGATTGAATTTTTCCGAGTTAACCAATCAATTTTCATAAAATACTGTCTCTATTTTAAAATGACCATTAAAGCTTTTCCAATTGTATTTAATTATATTCAACATGTATGAGTATGCAGTGTAAGCACGGATGATATAGAAGAAGTTTTACAAAAGTGGAAAAATTTATAATTTCTTAATTATTTCCAAGCTAGAATATTTTTACTAAAGAAAGAAATGCAAAAATTATCGACACAAAACTATCATTCGATTCGTAATTCTTTTAATCGCTGAATCTCGAAGATAAAACACCGTAAAGACCTCTCCGTTGCTAACAAAGAATCTTCCAGAAATATTATCATGTAATATACTACGACTGATACGTAAACACCTTATTGAAAAGAATAAGACAATAATTTAAATCAAATAGAAGAAACGATAATTAGGAGAAAAGGAACTAGGAACCAACTTTAGAAGACAAACGACTTCTTGTAGAAAAATCATTATCAGAAGTAGCAAGGGTACTCAATGACACATCAGACAAAACTCTAAGATAAATATAACTGTTGCGTAAAGAACACTTTTTCCGTACTGTATACGCTGTCCTGTCGTAGTAACCGACATATTTTTAAAAAATCGATTTTAACAATCAATTTTACTTTATTAAAATTCGACGAAATAGCATAGTGTAGAGAAATGCGAAAACTGTGTTTGTAGTTACATTTTAGTAAATTACTAAAACAGAAGAACAGACAGAATATGACTTCATAAATTTTATAAAACTCCTAAGCCTTCATCGAATTTTTTAAAATTGCGAAATAATAATAAACTATAGAAAAGCTACCCTTGAAAGAACTAAAGCGATAACCTTTGGCGTCTACTAATATAATACAGTTACTTAATCCGAAGTATAACCTCAAAATCGTTATGACGTCGAATTCTTCGAACGCAGAAGTACAAAGATAACACTAATTACTTTCAAGCACTACTCGGAAAGACTCAAAGAATTTCAATTTTTCTGAAAGTTCAATGAATATAAACCTTAATAATGGTGAGTCGTCAATAATGTATTAAAAGCTATTGAAAAATGAATACTAAAAATTTTCATTGACACTAAGCTTTCTCTGCAAAAAAGTAAAAAAAAATAGAAGAGAAGAAAACTATAATAGTCCCAGTTGGCGCGTTGACCGAGCAATAACAAACTCCATACAACCCGCAGAAACGAAGACTTTTTCGTATTTCAATTAATTTAATTGGAGAAAGAAAGAATAACGATTCCTATAGTGAGGTTAAATAAAGTACAGTGATTAATGCTTTTATCCAATTTACGATTCTTGAAATGTGGATAGAACTTTTTTTTTAGCTATGCAAAGTTAGAGTGTTTATATTCGTATGTATTGAATATTTAATTATTATTCGTGGATTTAAATATGCTTGATCGGCTATTAAAATATTTCTCTTTTTTAAGTTGTGAAATGAAGTTATTTAAAGTTTTATATTTTGCAGTTCCCAAATAAATTGCTTCATTTATGAAGAAGCTTTGTATCAGAGAAATTTTTTTTTTTTAAATTGCTTAAACGTAATGTTAATACACGTATAAATCTGTATCTCGAGAACGAATGAACCAATTTTCAAATTTAAAAATTCATTTTATTTGTTTTTTTTGTGGGATGGCGGCTGAAAAATAAGTTTTAAGATTCATCGATTTTCTTTTGTTTCATTCAAGAAAATGATTTTATGATTTTTAATTTTTTATTTTTTTTCGTATCGTAAGTTTAATATATAAAAAACTTACAGTATGCGTTTAAAATTGCTTTAAATTACCTACTTTGTTTTCTGTTCTTACTACTTGCGTTTTGATCTAGAAATAAGGGATAATGAACCAATCGATAATTTTTTTAAGTCCTTCGAGAATTTAGAAATAAAATTATACTGCAAAAAATATGCTATTCAAGCCCGGTGCATTTTTCCAAATTTTTTTGCAAAAAACGGTATTATTATCGCCAAACGCGTTTAAATAAAAACAGCTTGCACATTGACGTACAAAAGGGGACGAAATGCATTTAATAAAAAATAAAAAAAAGTCGCTCAGGGATGAAGAAAGAAAGACTCATGAACCTCGTACCCGCTGTGAACATTTCTCTTTGGCCCCTGAACTAAAAAGCTTTACGCAAATGCAAATAAATCCTGGTGAGCGTCGGGCGTCGTCCTTTTCTTTTTCTCTATCCAGGCGCGCTCGCGTCCATTAGAAAACAATGAAGAAAAAGGGAGAGGTATAAAAATTCCAATATCGAACTAAATCTCGGAATTGTGCAATTACACTTGAGACGCGGGGCTATACGTGCTGCAGGCGATTTCCTCATACACCGCATCTCGCTGCTTTATATACAGTATATAAGATTTCAATTGTATACATAATTACCTCAAACCTTATTGCGAATATCTACATAAAAGACTTGTTCCACGTTAGAAACTAAATACTTGGCCAACGTGACTTGAATTTAACTAAGTACATATTTTTAAAGTATTAGATTCAATTGTCATTCTTTTTAATGTATTGTTGCTTTTAAACTAGAGAATTATACTAAAAGAAATTGAATCAAATTTATCAACAATTGCATAATATATGATTTCTAGGCTTATCAATAAATAACGTGCCTTCTAAAATCTATAAAAATTTGATGTTTTGAATATTAACAACTCTTTACTATTGATTGACAAAGTATAGAAATATTATAGATAGAATGTGAAATTGGTAAAAACAATGATATTTTACTTATTTAAATTGCAATACAATATAAGATTAGATTTAAAAGACTTTAATTTCAAAAGCGCTGCACAAAATGATGAAATCGCAGGTATAGCTATATGTTAGTATTTAGAAAAGTCCAATTTTCCAAGGCTGGAATGCAGTAATGCCAGATTATGCGTCGAGCATAAGGAGATCGTTGTTCGAGCATGAAGGAGCGATTTAGGCATTTGATGCGGGAGATTCTTGAAGGCTGGACATTGAAGATAGAAGACGGCAAGTCGAACGTACTTGGTTAGGTTGGCCTCAGTGGCGCACGACGTTTCCGCAATCCTCGAGCATTTAGTGTAACAGCTGATACATAAGGTTCTGCAGGTGCAAAGTTATATACATTTTTGTATTTTTTAAGAACATGGAAAAAAGTATATTTGTAATTAATCCAAGCAAACAAAATTTAATACAAGAGACTTTATATGTTAACTTTGAGTAAGTGATGCGAATGGGAGTATCATATGAACGTTTATTTGCATCTATAATACTTTTTTCCCATAGTATTTTTGTTTAATGGAACATAAAAAACGTGGCGCTTTCACGATTTTGCTTTAAGAATACTTTCTCTTTTAACGCATGCGTATAAAAATATTTTATGATGGATTCTCAGTCGGCACTATTGTGTTATGGGATCTTTTGAATTATTAAATCATTCATAAACAGCGTTACAAACCGCACCGGGAACACACGTTCCATCTGGCATTTTCCGCTGGAACAAAGTGCCTTTTCCACCCTTTATTCAGTTCCATTTTGAAGACAAATGAGAGCCGCACTAATGCGGCTGATACTTTTCTCATATACACGCAAGTTTGGCTGCACACTGAGAAAAATTAATCCTTCATTACATTGTCTAATGTATGATTAACTTACCCCAATAATGAATATTTTCTTGGATTTAGTATAGTTTTCGAAAAATACGTACCGTAATTCATTATGACTAAAAGGAAATTCAATATGACTAAAAGGAAAATGAATATTCAATTTGCCATATTCAAATCCATGTCCATGAATGTCATTTGATATATATATATGACATACTTTTTCTCAGGGCACAAATGCGTTGGCAAACGTTTAATTTGGATCATCAATCCGTTTTTTTTTATTTGAAAAATGGTTATCGTTTTGCACTGGCTGAATTCATAACTTTGTTTAAGTGCGAAACTGTATGAAGTTAAGTAAAGTGTGCATGCTTTTATATAGAAAGTACATATGCTTTCATAACTAGAAAAATGGTTTGTGATATATCTGGGTGAATTTTATTTTGTTTCAAATGTTTTCAAGTGCTACTCTTGCTGAACAAAACTATCAAATCAGACTTTATATGCACCATAATAATTATATTATTTATATAACCATAATATAATATAATATTAGTATAGAATTATAAACATTAATTAATAAGTCCATTTATATAGAAAAATCTAAAACAGCCTGATTGATTTCCTGACGTTCAACGTGTATTCCCGTAATGATGTTCCTAAAGTTGTTCCTCATTATCACAAAGCTTATACTCTATGTAGAAGATAGTAGTTCGCTTGGCCTTTGCATCGAAGCCCCAAGTACGCGTACAAAGGGCTGCTCGTTTGCGCAACAATCAACGCACAAGTCACACACCATTATTACATTGTCATGTATTGTTACATGCTACGCATTTTCTATGTGTTTCTGTACACGATTATTCGAAACTCATACATATGTGGTCACTACGGTTTGTATACTTCAGTAATGGAAGAGAGAGGGAGAGAGAGAGGGAGAGAGAGAAATGAATCGCGAGGCGTAAGGTATACTCATCGAGTATGGACGGCACTTCCGTAATGGCATACCGCATCGGAGAATTAGAGATATATTTGCTATTATGATTGCAGGTCAGCGCTTGCGGTCCTCTTGCACTCGGGATCTATATATATATAGTGATGTTGAGGTCCTGGTACTGTTTTAATGTCCGATTTTCGGTTTCCAATACGCAATAAAACCCTTCCAATAAAACCTGTATTCTTAATCAATAATTGAAAAATTGTTTCGTGGCTGTTATACAAACACGTCATGTAATTCTTTTATGCATTATTAAAAACTGAATAAAAGTATTTTTATGTACTTGATCATTAATTAATATTTATTTTCAGTGTAAATTTTTTACTTTTTATGTTATATTTTCATTTTATGAATATTTCAGTAATTTTACACTTAATCCATTATTTAATTTCACATTACAATAATTAATCACAGTATTCATGTACTTCAATTTTCAAGTTTAAGTAATTAAAATAGAAAATAATGTTTTTAATTGAGTCTCGTTAGACGCATCAAATAACTTTAATAAAATAATATTATAAAATATTTTTATTTTAGTATCTTAATTATATATTTATTAATAATATTATGTTGAGTGAATTTCAGCATGTAGTATGATATAATAATGTAAATCAGGATAATGACGGCACTAAATTGTGAATTTAGCACTTTAAAAAGAGCCAATAAAATATCATATATTCTTTTTACTCGAAAAACAATAGAACAGCGTTAGCGCGGAAAAAGTGTCCTTTTTACGCACGACACCTTGACTTCGTCGTCGCTGTAACAAAGAAAATAAAAAAAAACGGTAATCGATCGTAACGCGACATAGGTATATAGCGACGGCTGAAAAGTCACAGTCGCGCGGGTGCAAGGAAAAATGCACGAACAAGGAGGTGATATTTCGCAAATTCCGCGGGTGAGCAAAAGAAAAGAATCGACCTTTCACCGGAAATTGCACAAGAAGATCATACAAAATTGATATCCGTGCGCGCGCGCTCCGCGCCGGCACTGAGAGATGCTGCGAATGCATCGCGAATATTACCGCTGATAAATCATCTCCCGCGGAGCTTCTGTCTTCCCTCGTCCTCTTACTTTCCTCTCACTCTCTCTCTCTCTCTCTCTATTCGAGCTCAACGCCGCGCTTCTTTCTTTCTCTCGCCTCGATTTTTTTGACTTTATAGCTATTCTCCTTCTCGGCCAATAAATACAAAAAAGCTGGTGGCGCGGGCGCGAGCAAGTCTCAAAATTACATTTCTAAGTTGTGGGAAG
>UELV01138957.1:0-10922 GCA_900490015.1 Megastigmus stigmatizans
CGAGTGGAAATACACCGCGCTTGCACACATAGGGGTACAAAGAACATATATCAGTGTACTTGATTTGTTCATTACCGCTCGCATTATAATAAGAAACAATGTTTTCAGTGCGACCGCCGAAAAATGCATCGCAAGGATTCAGGGTTATTTTGCTCATTAATGGGTGATTGTGGACGTATTGTAGAATCTCAGAATTTTTCAATTTAATTTTGTCAAACTCGCACTCCCACATGCAGCGAACCATGATGAAGAAATAGCCAAGTAGATTAAGCTTGGCAATCAAAATTTAAGACTTTTGCGAAGACTTTTACGTAAAGGAGTGAGTGTTCATCAAAAACAAAAATATTTATCAACGATTGCGCTGCTAAAAGGAGTCCAGAACAAACTAAAGTGTTTATTAAAAAAATGTGGAGCAGGTGTACGTGAAAGACGCAGTGATAGAATAAAATGGAAGGATCTTGAATGTGCATTCAATCACCGCATCAGGTCCTCATAACAAATCTAAAAATCTTGGATATTATTAGTTTTATTAAAGATGCATATACTACATTTGCTTCACGAATCAGAAATGTTCTCAGGAAAGAAGGAGCTTTAAAAGTGTATATAGTGTTGACAGCTGAATATGTGTTATCAAAACCCGGAGAAGAAACAGTTGAAATTAAATATTTCAACACGAAAGCAGAACCGATCTCAATAACGACTGACTTGAAACAGTGGTTTTCTTTAAATGTTGAACAGCTTATTCAAAGAGATATGGAGGAGTTTCAAGAACGGGATTTAGGCTGGCCGTTACGTGCAATTTTGAATCTGTGTGTGAACATCAACAAATATAACTCTGTGTGGGGCAGTTCGTACATCAAGTTATCAGAGGGTATTAAAAAGAAGCATTAAAAATAAAGATAATGAGGGGAAGATAAGAATTAAAAATAAGATAAGATCGTCATGTACATCCTGACAGAGTATCATCATATAAACTCTATAAAAATGAGTTAAATGTTAGTATAGAATTCCCCGTAATACCTAAACAAATTCCGAAATTTGAATAACAAAATAATATTTTGGTTAATGTTTACGTTCTAAAAAAGAGTGCTGGAAAATTTAGAGTCACACCACTTTACATAGCATCAGAAGCAAAACAGACTCTTATTAACCTATTACTGCTGCAAAATTTTTACGTAGATGATGTGGATGAGCAGGATGAGGATAAGGAGGAGAGCATAGAAGAACTTGCACATCACTATGTTTGGATCAAGAAATTATCTCGCCTGGTATCCACTCAAGTTTCAAATCATAATGGTAAAATACAGATTTGCAATAGATGTCTACATTATTTTCATGGTGAATCAAAATTGGCTTCGGATGAGCAAGACTGATCAAAAATAAAAGTATCGAGTGGAGTTACTGAATCCTAAAAACAAGTGTTACGTCCGATCACTTCGTATGGAAGTTTACACGGAACGTAGATTTTGTGTCGTTCTTCTTATTTTTTTCTCTTTATGGTTAGTTGGTTTGTTGCTTACCTTGATTGTTATCTGTGTTGGCTGCGTGGCGCGCGTAGCGCTTAGGTTCAGTTGAGCCGCTGCTCCGTGATCCTCCCGGATATTTGTATTTTAAGTTTTTGATTACGGTTGTGTGTCCTCCCGGATTCACAACCTCGAGATTAGAGGAATTCTCCTGAATTCCTCTTATCTGTGATTTGGAAAAAACGAAATATCCTCCCGGATATTTGATTTTGCGCAAGAACACTCCTGAGTTCTAGAATTAACGAACAACTCAGAACGAAGGCGGAAGGAGTTAGAAATGACGAGTGGTTCGTTATAGTTAATTTATTTATTTATTTATGTTGAATGTCTCAATTGGTTAACAAATATCTCTCGCGCGTTTCCGAGTCGGAGACAGAAAGTTAAGGGCTTGAAGAGCACGTCGCGCGTATAGACGTCAGTTTCATTTGGCTGATGTCTACAGACTGGCTAATTGTCTCATCATATTCATATTCCTGCTCTTAGTTGCGACTAAGATCCCTACTTGAACCGGCATAAGAATGCAACTTATCGGTGAGAACGCCCGATGCTCACCGGTCTCAGAGATGCACGTGTTTAATCGGACTCGGATGCTGTGTCAGCAGTCGTGCGCTGCATTCTTATGTCGATTCAGCCGCGACTTCATCCTTACTTCATATTTAGAACATTTTAGGATATAATTTTTGTACTTACAATATACGCACATATACATCTATACATATGCATATATTACAATATACGCACATATATATCTTGTAACGTGGCGGATTTTCGCACGTTTATCGCACGAATTGAAATATTAAAAATGCCTTAAAAGGCAATAAAAGCAGCCAGAAGGGACGTCCCTCCACCTCTCGCTCGGACCGTTTTATATTGAGCGTTTATTTATTATTTTTATTTTTTATTTTATGCCTACGCAAATACGCGTCGACAAGCGCCGGGACCTTCTTTCAGGGTCAAAAGACCCCAACAGAAGATCCCTCTGCAACCTCCAGGATGCGCCGCTCCGTCGCTCAGAACATCTACATATTGCAGATGCCTAAGTTACGCATTATTATTTTTTTATCTCTCTTTTTGTCTCTGCCTCCATGTCATTATTATTTTTCTCTTTTAAAACTCTCTTAAAAGCACCCTTTTTCATCTCAAAAAAGGGGCTTCCAAAATATTTTCTTGCAGTTTATGCAAGAGAGCATTATAGACTTTCTAATGCCTCGCTCTTCTTGTCTACGAATTTTAATTCGCACATCTGCGGAAAATTCCATTGAATATTGCCTGCTAGCACATAGTAGCCCCAGTATCGAATTGGAATATTTTTAAATTCCAACATTATGGAAAATTCCACAAAAGATACCTGTAGTGCCTGTGCTTACAGCAGCAAGGGAAAAGGACATTGGAGCGAGAGAGAAGGATGCTAGACACAACATATTCCGATGTGGTGCCGAACTAGAGCGCACCAATCAGCGAGCGACGTGACCTCGATGGACTCGACGACGCTTGCCTCGGCGACTTTTCTTCTGCCTGCCGAACGGACAACACCCTCTCCGGGCTCATCCGCGCCGCGTAGTTGCGATCATCTATATCGCGTAAAAGCCCAATTCGCAAACAGTGATAGCGCCCGTGCCTTTTTGTTGGCAGCGCTCGTTCGTTTTGGCTCTGTAAATTATTACTTTATTTAAATTGATTTTAAGATTGTACAATAACTGCCTCGCATTTCCAGGCCCGATGCCTGATTAAAATCGTTCGATACTAGCAGGAGCTACCAAAGGGTAGGATTTGCCTTACGCGGTTTTACAGTTATTTATTTAAATTCAATTTATAATTTTGTTAACTTCTCGCGTACGTATCCGTACGCTGGAGATTTGAGGTGGAGCAACGCAAAATTTGGTGATCCAAGCGACTCAAAAATATTATAAGGCGTATTGCGTGCCTCTTCAAGGCAAATATTTAAAATCTTATTTCATGTTAATCAAATTCATAGTAGAGTCACGTAAATAAATAGCGTGCCTGCGACAGGCTTTTGGATATTCCGCTAGACTCACTCTTTATATTTTATTTGTTACAATGAAATTAGCATGCCTCTCAGAGGTCTTTTGTAATTATTTATTTGCCTATTAAAGGACTGAAATTGTTAAAGATCAACTCCAATTTGTAGAGTGTGAACTTATTTATTTTCATTATTTCATATTATCGCATGTGTGTGTACGTGTCTGTCCACAACCCGAAACTCAGCTCGGACGTCTCTGGCCGTTCGACCCCACGACTCTGACTCTGGCTAGTCGCGCATAAATAAGTAAAAAAGAATTTAATTCGAATTAATTAATCGAGTGGCACTGCTCGAGGTTAAAGTAATCCAATTGTGTAAATCTACAAACCCAGTGCCTGGCGCCCTGATTCACTCTGCCTATGCAGATAATTATTAAAATTGTAAATAACATAACTTATTAAAATTTGAACGGTAGATCAACAGTCATTTGCCTCCTAATTATAAACGCAGGGAAGCTACCGAGTCGCTCTCACGCTCAGTCAAATTCCTCCGTTATAATCTATACATATGCATACATTACAATACATTACATTTTGCTAAAATGTTAATTATTACTTAAAATATGTATATTCTGAAATGTAAAATGTAATCTACCTTATTGTCTTAAGCTTTAAATTTTCTCAGTAAATATGTTCTGTTAATAAAAGATTTGTCTACTACATTTTTCTTTTCATAATTTAAAAATTATAATTGTTAAAATAAACATTCTTGTCGAAATTCGCTCTTCGGTGATGACAGTCCGTCACACAAGATTGTATAATTTAAAAATTACAATAATAAAGAGAAAGTTCCGTTTATTATTTACGAAGACATTGAACTCAAACCTATACAAGATAGAAATGCCTAACAGAAGCACGAGGCATTCAGTATGGGATATTATTCGAAGTGTAGATACAGACTCTATGTCAAACTATCGCAGCTATAGAGGCTCTAATCCAACAGCATGGTTTGTAGAAGAGTTGAAAGATCTCTCTGCGAATATTAACACAATTTACGAAAGCATTATACCTATGAATAAATTAACTTTCGAATAAAAGACGGCATTTCAAAATGCACCTATTTGCCATATTTGTGAGAAAGATTTGGATAAAGAAAGAGTTCGAGATTATTGTCATCTTACTGGCAGGTAAATCTTTAGATAACAACTTGATTATATTTTATATATATTGTTACATACGACAGCGGGCGACAGCTGTAACGGCGGGCAACTTCAGCGGGCGGTGTCTGTAGCTGCCCGCTGATTGGCTCATCTCACAAATTTTTAACAATTAATAACTCGGAAACTACTTGTCAGATCGATAAACGAGAAAGATACGTAGTTCTTATAATTTCACGATCTATCGAATGGTATATAGCCAATGCGATAGAATCGATTCATCCCGTATATTAAGGATTAAAAGATTTTATAAAGATATACTATGCAATGTAAAATCGAATGTTTGACCCTTTGTATCTCGAAAACTGGCTATTGTTGGACTTTGTGCCCATGAAGACTTTTGATCAAGATGGTATATAGTCAATGCGATAGAGTCGATTCATCCTTTATTTTATACATATCGAAGTGCTGCACATGGGATCTGCATATGGATTCCAGTCATTTTTCACAATCATGCAGGATGACTCCCACTTCTTAATCAAAGAAATTACACAAGGATTTCCTGGACGTATTCAATTGTTGCCACTAAACAAAGAACGTTTTATTTCATTCACCAAATATATCGATGGTAGTGATACAAACTTTAGATTCATCGATTCTTTACGATTTATGGCTCATTATATCTTGACGAACTGACGATTCTACAAAATGAATTCTCAAAAAACGAACTGCTATCTAATGAAAAATTTGAACTTTTAAAGAGAAAGGGTGTGTTCCCGTACGATTATTTGGATTCGGAAGAAAAACTTGATGTTACAGAACTACCATCAAAAGAGGAATTTCGTAGTAGTTTAAATAACGCTTATATATTAAATGGGGATTATGAGCATGCTAAAAATGTTTGGAAGCAATTCAGTATTTCAAATTTAGATTAATATCTCTATATTGTCCATTTGTGATATTTTTTTATACAAATCTTAAATTTAATGTTTTAATTTTAGGACTATATTTAAAACCTGATGTCCTACATTTGGCTGAAGTTTTTGAGAACTTCCGTGAAAATTGCTTAACCGCGTATGGGCTAGATCCTGTACACTACTATTCAGCCCTTGGTCTTACTTGGGATGCCTTTGTTTAAATATGCGAAAATTCATTTAGAGCTATTAACCGATAGTAATCAAGTCATGTTTATTGAACGAGGAATTCAAGGAGGCATTAATCAGTGCTGCAATCGTTATGGCTATGCAAACAATAAATATACTCGTATGTAAAATTACAATCCGAATGAGGTGTGCAAATACCTCATGTATTTCGATGTAAATAATCTGTATGACTGGGCGCAGTGGTTGCCCTATAGAGGGTTCGAATGGGAAGAGTGTGACTTGAGTGTAGCAAAGAAGTTTCTCGTAGATCTACCATTCTGCTCGGGGCACAGAACACCACTGGGCTCTTCGAAAATGAAGCTCATGACAACTCTGCACTCAAAGCAACGACACGTGCTTCACTACTGATACTTGAAGAAACCTTTAGACAATGGACTTAAGCACATCAGAACACATAGAGTTTTAAAATTCCAGTAAAAACCATGGCTAAAGAAATATATCGATCTAAATAGCAGCAAGAGGAAGGCGGCAAAGGATGAGTTCAAAAAGAATCTTCATAAATTGATGAACAATGCGGTATTCGGTAAGACCATGGAAAATATGAGAAAGCGGGTGGATATCAAAATTGTGACTAAATAAGTAGGACGGTATGATGCCGATGCGCTAATTGCACAGCTAAACTTCCATAGTCAATCCATTTTAAACGAAAATCTTGTGATAGAGCTCAAAAAATTGAAAATTAAAATGAACAAGCCGATGTACGTAGGTCTTTGTGTACTGGATTTATCAAAGACATTATAATTTTCAAAGTTTGCAAACTACACTGATACAGACAGCTTAATATATGAAATCCAAACTGATGATACATATCAAGTCGTGAAACGAGATATACAAAATTTTGACACTTCAGACTATCCGTTGGACAATGCTTTGTTCAAATCTTTTTTAACTCACGAGAGCTCCTCCTCGTAGAAAAAACCGTCAATATCTTCGTTTGCCAAATCTTTCAAAATGTAAACCGGAGGTTGGCGTGTTAATGAAATTCTTGCAATTTTGAACAGCTCCAACGTCCAACCGCCCTCGTAGCCTTTCGCGAAAACGTTGCCCGAACAACAGCTGCCTTCGTATCGGGACTCCGTGCAACCCTAAAATTTATTTCCATTTTTTTCAGCAATTCCTGCATCGCTGATCCAACAAACTCCTTTCCTTTGTCCGATTGAATTCCTAGCGGTTTCCTCTCATTACTCCTGGCTAAAATTCGTTGAAAGCAGTCAGCAACACTTTTTGCACTCTTGGTCACAATAGGCTTGATCCATGCATACTTGCTGAGAACATCGATGACAGCGTGGTCCATTGCTGCTGCTGCTGCTGCTACTGCTGCTACTACTTTGTCACGAGAGATGCCAATATGGTGCCAATGAGAGGAGCCAGTAGGGCAGGCAGGAATCCGCCACGTTGCATAATTAATATTTTCTTCCTGTGTAAACTTTCACCCGTATTAGCCAATTTTCGTAGAACACAGGCGTGTTTGCGTAATTTACTCTTGTGTGTTTTGGTGAGTGGTACGTTACCGTGTAAGACGTTCAAAGCACATTCGCAAATATGATGAATTAATTTCGGGTCTGCTTTGCATAACAAGGCGTTTCGCTGCTGTTTATCTAGATGATACAAAGCCTGCAGAATTGCAGCGTATTTCTGTCCAAACGGCTCCCGACAAGTTTTTGGAGCCATTACAGTGACACAATTGGAACATGGTTCTCAGAGTCACGGCCTTTTATCTTCTTTCAGCCTACGTATACGTACTTATACTCGTCGTCGGGGAAAATACACGTACGAAAGCGTCAATTATCGGGCGTGTCTTGCTTGAGGTCCAGTAAGAGATAGTCAAACGGTCGAGAGGTGGCGTCCCAGTAAGCTTCCTGCAAAAATCGTGGATCTTCCGGACATAATTGTCGCGAAAGATGTTGAATTTGACTGCGATCGCGCAAGTTTCTAAATAACACGATATACTGAGCGTTCAGCGATATATCTCGCTGACCTTTTCCTTGATGAAAGATATTCTGCGTGATAATTATGACGCTAAGATTATTGTGATGGCTGCCTTTTGTAAAGAGATTGACAATCACGCCACCAGAGGACGAGGATTCACGCATAAGATCGTCGATGATGAGCAGCTTGGGTCTCGGATCGTTTGCCCACTCGCCGAATTCTGGAACACCTTCGCGAAATTCGACATTTTTACCAAGTTCCTTATAGCCGGGCTGCCACTCGCTATAGTAGAGAATTATACGCTCGAAACGAGTGTCGCTCATGCAATCGCTATACTTTAAAATTTTTTTCACAAACTCCTATTTGCCACACCCTGTCAGGCCGGCGTACATAGACGTCTACGGATGCTTCCACCGTGTATCCATGACATTTACTGAGAGGGCGCCCTCTCATATCGCAGTACCTCTGCACGAGATACTGATGACCGCGGTGGGGGTCCCCGCGCCCGCTCACGACTCGCGTCGTGCGTTCTCGATCCGCGGCTCGCGCAAGCGCACAAATGAGCTAATCCCCCTCTACTCATCGCGGATCAGCGCTTCTGATTCGCGGCTCGCGAAAGCGCACGGATGAGCTGATTCGCGTAGCCGTCGCTAGTGAGCGCTGTTGACACGCGGTCGCGACTCTATCAGCGCATGCGTCTGATTCGCTCAGCCGTCGCTAGCGAGCGCTGCTGATACGCGGACGCGACACTATGAAGCAAGACAATTTATAATATCCCTCCACATTAAAGTATGTATTTATGTATATACAATCAAATTTACGAATAGCATCGGTGAGATTACATATTTACGAGATTTTACAAAGCTCTTATTTATCATTTACGCAATTTTAATGAAATACAGCATGTAGAAAAGTTAAAAAATTCTGCAATAAAAAAATGAAATTTTTCTAATACTTGCTGACAGAATTAATTTTTATACTGAACACTAATTTACTTGGGTTATTATTTTGAAAATTATTTTCTTATTTACTATTTATAATTATACCTATTATAAATGTCATTTTGTTATTAAATATTTATTAATAACTTTTAAGTTTTTTTACAGTATTCAATATTGATCCAATATTGAAATACCGTTTTTAAGCCATTCGCTTGCAGGATAAAGTTTTCTTATAAATATATATATATTGTAAATTATATTACAATTTTCACGATAATTTAATAGAAGCTTTAGAATTTTTTACAAGATAATGATTTGAGCATGAGGAAGAATTGCGATAATGAGTAGAATTGAGATAACGCGCGAACATTCAAAATCTTAGAAGCGCTCGCACAACAGTTCTTTCCATCGAGTAACCAAAAACGATATCGAAGCGTGCACAAGGTACTTTGAATTCCCGCGTGATGGGTGTTTTGGTGCATTTCGCGTAACGTGGTGATGCGATGGTAGCAAGATGGGATACTTATTTTCATCGCATATATCTGCGTTACGTAATCAGCCGCCCACGGGACGGAGTAACCCTTGTCCATCAATAAACGGGTTTAATGCAGCGATCTTCGTGTTCTTGGTATTGCCAATCTTGAGGATGTGGTTTATCTCTGCATGGTATCGTTCTCCTGAACCAAGTACTGCAACCTCTGCTCCACTTCGACCCTTCCTTGCACGCCCAGATTCCTTTCTCTATAAGGATTAGATTTCTTTATACGCAAGCAATATGCAAATATATTGACTAACTTTGAGTATGACGAAACGTTGAGGTTTCAAAACGAAGCACGGGCCCCTTCACAACCCGGGACAATCGAAATTCACTATCGTTACACCTTTCGGCCAGTCTCCTTCGGAGTGTTTGAACCACGGTGGGCCTTCAAACCAGATATGATTGCGTATCAATTCGGTGGATGTCTGTCCTCGCGATAAGGCGTCAGCTGGATTTTCTTTACCGCTAATATGTCGCCGAAATTTTGAATTTCCTCTACGCGATTTCACTCAAACACCTTCAGTATTTTTAACGATTTTTTTAACCAACAAAGTACGATCGTTGAATTGCTCCACAGGATTGTTCTATCAATCGGAAAAAGGAAGGCCGATCAAGCTTCCTTTAAAAGTCGAACTAGAATTAGAGCGCCGCAGAACTCCAGGAGAGGAATAGTTGTTGCCTTAGTTGGAGCCACTCAAGTTTTTGCACATGCGAGGCGTACGTGAATGCGGCCGTATGAATCACTCGTTCGAACGTACAGGCATGCACCATAACCTACTTTATTCACGTCACAAAATCCTTGAACTTCTATATGCTATAACGGGGGACTTTGACCGAGCGTGAGAGCGGCTCGGCAGCTTCTCCGCGTATATAATTGGGAGGCAAGCGACGGTTACTTTCCCGTCACAAATTTAACAAGTTACTTTATTCACGATTTTAATAATTCTCTGCATAGGCAAAGTAAATCAGGGCGCCAGGCACTGTATTTGCAGATTTATTCTCTAGGCTTACTCTACTCTCGAGCAGTGTCACTCGATTGATTGATTCAAACTAAATTCTCTTTTTACTTATTTATGCGCGACTAGCCAGAGGCAGAGTGTGAGGTCTAACGGCCAGAGACGTTCGAGCCGAGTTTCGGGTTGTGGACAGACACGTACACACACGTGCGTTAATATTAAATAATAAAAATAAATGAATTCACACTCTACAAACTGGAGTTGATCTTAACAATTGGAATCATTTAATAGGCAAATAAATGGTTACAAAAGACCTCTGGGAGGCATACTATTTTCCTTGTAACAAGTAACATACGAGGGGTATTCAAAAAGTAAGTTTCCCTAGTTTGGCGTTTCTCTCAGACGCCACTTAGCGGACTTGAGCAGATCATAGTTTCAGTTTAGGTTCCACCGATAAGAGTGGAATTGGTTTTGGTAGCCAAGAATACTTTTTTCAGCAGTACGAGCTCGACAATCATGGAGCTACCAGTGCAAAGCGGGTCCGATTGTGAATTACGTGCGGTCATCCGTTTTTTAACTGCAAAAGGGTTAAACGGCAATCAGATTCACAGTGAATTGGTGACTATTTATGGTAAAGACTGTATGAGTGTGCAGATGGTGCGAAGATGGCGCACAGATTTTCTCGAGGGACGCGCAGAAGTGCACGATGAGCAGCGTGCAGGACGCCCAAAAAGC
>UELV01138982.1:0-12370 GCA_900490015.1 Megastigmus stigmatizans
CTCTCTCTCTCTCTCTCTCTCTCTCTCTCTCTCTCTCTCTCTCTCTCTCTCTCTCTCTCTCTCTCTCTCTCTCTCTCTCTCTCTCGCTCGCTCTTTTTCAACGTGGCTTCCTCAGCCCATATTGGATTCATTCTGGCCTTTGACTAGGCTAGTCTATATGCACTGCTACTCAGTGCAGATAGCAGAAAGTACGTATGATAGGAATGAATGCCGACACTGGTGTGACACTACAATTACGAAATGCTTAATATTTTCTGTAAAAGAATAAATTGCTAATTTAAATTCGTTTTTTTTTTCAAATTAATAATGGTTAATCGACAATAATGAGTCATTGGAATCGATTTAAAAAAAATTTCTTTGTATAATAGATATTATAGATACGTATGCGCAATCAAATCTATTCAATTAGATGGAAATCAAGCCTCAATTGAAATAGTCCACTGCATTCACACTCCCGCCGTAAAAACACGAGCCGTATTAGAAATAGATGTATATGTATAAATAAAGAGGTGAAAAAAGAAGAGACAGCTGCAGCGGCAGCGAAGAAAGATTTATTCGTGCCTGCAGATATGCCTTTTAACCTCACACTACTCTACGGCTATATAGACTGTGAAGAGAGAGAGAGAGAGAGAGAGAGAGAGAGAGAGAGAGAGGAAGTCCAGCCATCATTGAAAGGCCGGGGCGCGCATTTGCGCGATACATCGCCGATTCATTCGTGGCGGTGCGCGCAATCCGGAAAAATGCCTACCACCACCAATACCACCGAGTCCAGCACCTATCACTGAACAGCTGCGGGATTTCTATGCTCGCAGCCGAAAACAAATACGATCCTCGGCTCCAGGGGAGGGAATGAATGGAGCTACGAGCCGAGTGGCTGCAGTTCGTCGCGCGTAGTCCGTTATACACCCCCGAATTCCCTCGCAGCTTGGCTTCTCTCCGCGTTTTTTTTTCCTTCTTTCTTTCCTTTTTTTTCCTCGAGGCAAAGGTCTCTGAGTCTTTTTTTTCCTCGCTCTGTTAGCCAGCCGCGAAATGGTCATTAGTCGAGGGCAGCGCGGGTGCGGAATAAGGTCTATAAGTGCTATAGGCACCCGCGCGGGCTTTGAAGTTGCGCGGCTTTTTTAATCAAGTTCGCGCGCGCGGTTCACGAAGTAGTCCATAGCTTCTGCGAGCGCTGCAATATCCCGCGAGCGGTGCAATTTTTGCGGCTTGTAATACTTCGGCTTCGTCGTTATTAGACCACTGCAACTCCCTGCTCTTTAAATATACACTGTACGGCCGTTATATTAAAAAATCGTCCACGAATCTCTAAAGGTTTTTTTGAGAAATTCCATTTTCAACGAGGAATCTGATCTGGAGCGATGAATCAACGCTGAATTATTTATAATCGCAATATACGGTCGATGGATCGAAAAATAAATAGACTTGCCGCACATGCAGACCCATCCATCCATCCGACTGTCTGACTAACACACGCCAGCGGCGGCATCGGAGGAAGGCGCGTTTATACGCAGCTACGTGAAACGGGGGTCTAGAAATGACGACGCGTGCGTGCAATCTGGGTCTTGCGATCTCACCTCTCTCGCCAGACGCGTATGGTATATATACACAGAGTACAGATATGGTTGAGCGAACTCGATATCGCGCGGAGCTGCGTATCACACGCTTCTCCGCGATTGGCAGCTCGTTGCCATTACCTCGTGCAAAGGAACGCCTCGGGAGAAAAAAAGTCATCGTTGTCTGCGATCGAAAGTCTATGGAATAGAACCGGCTGCTCTGATGCTATGTGTATAACGCAATTTTGCTTACCTCTTATTTTTTTTTCCTTCGCCATTGCGACCGGGTGAATGTGATTTAAGGACTACTTTCGAGGCGTTGGAATTCAATCGAGAAGAGACACAGAGAGAGAGAGAGAGAAAGAAATAAAAATCTTGGAAAAATCAGATGCTGGGGGTATAGGTGAACCAGTTTTTCCTCGTTCGCAGCGATATGTAGGTCAGACGGTCGCTCTTTTCTATTCCACCGGCGAATAATCTAAATACCATTATGCATAATAGCTGACACAAATTTCAAACTTTCCTAATATTTCCAGCGCTTGCCAAGACAGCGGAAATCGGACCCTCGTATTCGCAGAGCCGCGACGAGGTATAGGGCGAAAAAAAACCGGGCGAGAGGAGGAAGAAGCGAAAGCACGTGAATTGTATTGCACTCAATGGGATGAGATGCATCGAGCTAGACTGTAGTCTCTCTCTCTCTCTCCCTCCGTCTCTCTCTATCTCTCTTCCTCTCTCTCTCTCTCTCTCTCTCAGGCTTCTCCCTCACCTTGAATGCATTTTAAAGTGAGCAAATAGAGCGAGAAAATCGAGTCGGCTTCAATTGAGGAGCCGATCGTCTAATCTCGAATGCGCTCTGCAGTGCAGTAGCAGCCTCCGTAGCCGTACCCGCGCGGTTTTCGCCCACCTCCTAG
This sequence comes from Megastigmus stigmatizans, assembly GCA_900490015.1. Lineage (NCBI taxonomy): Eukaryota > Metazoa > Arthropoda > Insecta > Hymenoptera > Megastigmidae > Megastigmus > Megastigmus stigmatizans. The sequence continues at coordinate 2,465 of UELV01138982.1, forward strand.
GACACGGAAAAAGAGTGGATGCACCTCGTATCTTCTCGCTGCTTCGATCTCCTCCAATATATTCGTTCTTTTTTTCCCCTCCTCCTTCTACTCCGACTATAGGGGCTGTATTAAATGTCGTGGATGGGTTAGAGTTTGCCGATGCGTATATATTTCAAGCTCCTTCTATTCCTCTTGGCTGCAGTAATAAGCGCAAAACCCAATTCTCGCAGACTGAAGTAAGTATTACTTCTAATTATTATTAGTTTCGCGATTATCAAAGAATGGATTAGTCAAGATTTGTCTAGGAAAGAATTGGAATAGCTGCATCGGATGCAGCAAAGGGATAGGCATTATAGGCCACGTTTCGACAATAATATCATTGGAATTTAATTAAATATATGGTGGCGGAGGCGGCAGCTCTCGATAAAATGACGAGCATTCTTAATCAGATTAATTTGGGCATTTAATTAAATTTCTCTGTGCTGCAGCGTCTGCCACTCTAACGAATGTATTCGATATATATATATATACAGGTTATTGAGCGGTGGAAGCAATTGAGATTAAGCATTCTGCGGTGTGACTTTCATATAAATAATCAATTTTTTCTACCAATTCTTGGAAGCTTTGTGGAATATCGTATACTGATTAATGTCGGTAAACTAGTTTTTTAAGCAGAAATAAACAGGAATTACCTCATCCTAAAGAATCAATTGTAAATTATCTTTAAAAAATACGTGTCAGCCCCTTATATATTATTCATTATTATATACGCATAGACGATAAGCCAAAAATTCCAAATGAAATCAACGCTTTCATCCAGACCATACGCATAGCAAAAGGTACGCCACATCACAATCCACCGAGTGCCAAACCACAAAGCCGCAATCTCAACCTGTTTTTACTTATATCAATTATGAAAGCATCCGTATTTGTATTTGCCATTGTGTATTTATCCTCTCTCCCTCTCTCTCTCTCTCTCTCTCTCTCTCTCTCTCTCTCTCAATCACTCTCAGTCTTACGCTCTCGCCTCTATCCGCACACGAGTATTTGCCGGGGCTCGAGTAAACGTTTGCCAAATCCACAGCTCGTTATGCAGTGTACCTCTCCGATCCTCTCTCTCTCTCTCTCTCTCTCTCCCTCTCCGTCATTTTGATCTCCCTTTCTCTCTCTCTCTCTCTCTCTGAGAGAGGGAGGACTCGGTGGTGGCGCTTTTACCTGCGCCAGTTGTGTAGGAGTGAGAGAACGAAGGCCGTGACTGAGTGACCGAATTCAATGGTATACGGCGGTTTTAGGTATGGTCTTTGGGTTTTAACTCTTTAGCAGTTGCGGAATCGCTTCGTTCGCTACTGCGTGTATCAAGTCCAACTCTGTTTTAAAAAGCTATGCTATCAGTCTCGACGTTAATGACTATTTTCTTTTGAGGTAGTGGACTAAAGCTCGTACATGGAAGATGACAGCAAAATTATTTATTTACCGAGGCTTAGAATCTCTTGCCAAATGAAATTTTGAACATGTATATGTAATCTGTTTATGTGGGCTTACGTAGAGTATTATGATATCGAGATTACGAATGAAAATATTTTTAAATGCTTCCGAGTGAGTTTCTTCTCTTTGTATATATGACGAGATTTATGCATGCCACAGGTGAGTATTAGCTTTCACACCCGGAAATCGCGACGTTTCAAATCGTATATGAATATGAAAAAACGCGGTTATTAACTTTACGGAAAAAGTTGCGAATTCGCTTTGTATCTCTGCTATAATGCATGCAGCTGTAACGATAAAGAAAAATTTCCATTCCCGCGCGGTACGCAAACTTATGCAAACGTCAAGTTTTCAGCTTTTTATCATACAAACTCCGCCCTATATATCGCAAGATACAATTAAATATAATTGAATTTGCAAAATCCACACGCGCAAAACACGAGTAAAAATAATGCAATTAAATGCAAATTAATTCCCCCGGATATACATATTGTGCAAAAAGGTATAACCTCGTTTATAAGCCGAATGATTCCAGGATTTGCGGAGCTTTCCGCAAACTTTCAAACGTGTACGCCACTCTGAAATATCTCGCAAGAGATATATATATACCAACGGGTAAAAGTATACGCAGTTAAATCATTTTATTTCGAATATAGCTCGGGCGGTCTGTTAACTGCAATGAGAGAATTATAACGCGCGTATGCATGATTCACCGTTATCTAATTATTAATTACAATTAATAAAGGCTGCACTACGTTTGCATACGGTAATCGGTGAAGTCGGCGTGACTCGAATATTAGCTTTTAAAAATTCATCCCTCCTCTTTTTAGCTTCGCGGTAACAAGCTCAACGTTGATCTACAACACATTTTTAACGTTCTGCATTGAATAAACTATGTGTCCGGACATTCCCCTCCCACAAAATCGCACCTCATCCACAAATCTAAACTGTGCGTTATGCGCCAACGGTAAAGTAAACATACTTATATAGGAACGTCTACACAAGCGTTCAAACAAAGCAGAAAAGTGCCGTGGCTTATTATTCGATCCCTCGGTATACACATTCTCTCAATGTAATATTGAATAGAAGAGAGAGAGAGGGGGAGAGAGAGAGAGAGTGAATATAGTGCATCGGCCCCTTGGCCTGACTCGAGCTTGACGAGGGTATAACATCGTCGCGTCACTATATATAGCCCTGCGGACATACTCAGCAGCAGCTATAAGCTCGTCCTTCGCTGCACTGCACAGTCTATCGCAACTGTGATATCTGCTGCTATGCTGCTTTAATTGCGGAAATTCGCTTAGGTCGCGTGTGTGTGTGCGCGCGCTCACCTCCCCCCCGTTTCAAACTTTGACAGACACGGTTGATTCTTTTATGTTTCGGGGGGATACACTATACCCTCCATTGGTAGATGCTAAAAATGCGACCGATCGCTGTCATTTAAATGAGTTATTTTGATTCGTTCATGAATTTTAGCGAAATGAAAGTGTGCATTATTACGAATTGAATGCTTTTTGAATTATATATGTCTATATTAGTAACAAAGTATGAACCGAAATTAATTTTTATCAAGATAAAATAAGAGCCTTATGATAAAAATGCGTAGAAGCTGAGTGAATCATCTCGTAAACGAAAAGTGGGAATCGTAAAAAGTCAAAGTATATCCGATAAAATATTGTTTTATATATAAAATATTCTAAACGCCAGAAGCGAAAGGTGCGCATCTTGAATTTCATTCGGTTACACCTTCCGTTAAGACACACAGCCATCTTCCCGTCTCCACACAAGCAAAAGGGTAAATATACGACGCGCAAAAGATCCACAAAAGCCACGAGAAACTCGCAAATGCAAAAGCCTGGTAAACGAGCAACCAGAATTTAAGGATATAACACGAGCAGCGCTGCGTTACACGATGGAGGGACGGGGCTTTCGTTCGATCCGCAGCGTCACTCTCTTTCTTCCATCCCCCCGTCAATGACAGAGCAGCCCAAAGATCGCTGTGGTATAGGTTTATAAAAAAAAAAAAAAAAATGGAAGAGGGAAGAGGCGAAAGTCAAAGCTAATAGAAGCGAGGAAAAGAAGGAGGAACGGGGAATGATTGGCAGCGTCAATTACCAGCCGCTGCGCGAAAAATATTGGTGATAAAAAGGAAGCGCATGCGGTCGCGCCACTCCTACCTCTCTCTCTCTTTCTCTCTCTCTCTCCCTCTCTCTCTCTCTCTCTTTCTCTCCGCCCGTAAAAACAACAGTTACTCGACACGACGTTGACGCCAGCTACGAGATAGCAGCTCGAAAGGGGGCGAGCGACGCGCCGTTGCACAAAGGCTACGAGAGATGAGAGTAGCCGATATCTCGATTCTGCCGAGCCACTCGATTTTACACGGGATTACATGTGTGTGCAGCCCTTGCACTAGTTATCCCACATTCTTTGTGTCGCACGTGTGTGTGTGTGTGCGTGTTTTGGTGGTCAATGGAGAACGAAAATTTTGATTATGTTGCTATTCGGGGAATTTTCACGGCTGACTGAATTACTTTTGATGTAGCTGAAATGTCAGCTGCTCAGTTGCAGAATCTGAGCTTTCTGGCAAAATACAAACGCTATAACCATTTTCGTTACGTTGTCCAAATAAATATGTGTATTATATCGTAGACAAGTTTTATACTAATAGAGTATTTTTCTTTTTGTTTTAGGTAAGTACAACACTGCAGTACGTTAAGTATATTTTAACAAATGGAGGAGAACCGGTGAGTCGTTTATAAATAAATCATTACGATCGTTAACGAGTTCGTTATGAGCGATCTCTCACTTTTATTGCCGCTATACGCCGAAACAAGAAAAAAAAAGAAACAAATAAGTGATCACGACTTTTTCAAAATTGTAATGAATACAGAACCCGCGCATGTACCGCCTCACAGGATAATACGAATTCTTTGGTCTCGAATATTCAATGTTTCGAAGGCGTTAACAAAATAACTGCGAGCAAAACGAACCAGTCGAACGCACACGTGTATATCCGCGTTTTTTGTTAGCCAGTATAAATAAAAAAACACTGTTAATCACTCCCTCGTATACCAATCATCCATTTTCGTAATACGCACATCGAGACTCTCTCGGGCAGCTTATATAGGCAGAGAGCCGCCGACGCCCCCAGACTTGATAGTTACTTTGCAAACAAGCTCGCGCGCTCGCTGCCGGTGCATTGTTATCGTCGTTTTCCCGCGCGCGTTCTCTCGCTCATTCAATTAACACACCTATGTCGCTGTGCACTACCAGTCGCGCGCGCCCCGCGAGTATATTTCACTTGTTCCCCGCTCTCATCTTTTTGATGTTTCCATTGCGTCGGAATATATAACTGACACGGTAATAAACACGACCGAGAGAAGTGTAGGAGGAGGGAGAAAAATAACCGCGAGAGTAGCAAAGATAACGATATTTACCCACGTGTATACATCGGCGCCGTGTCGTCGATTTTTCCCGCATCCATCGCTCGGTGATGCTGACTTTGTCGGGCTCTCCGATAAAAAAAGGGAGAAAAAAAATTATGGGAATTAATCCGACATGTACGAGCACACACCAAGATTCAACTTATATACGAAATGAGAATTTTTCTTGCCGACGACGCGTTGGGCACGGTTGATAAATTTTTCTTTTCGATCGAGCAGAGCCTCGTGCTGTGCTTCGATGGTGATATCATAAATAGGTGCGGCAATTAATTTCCAAGTTTTTTTAGCAAATAGAATTTTCCAGATTGCAATTATGATGCATTAGTTTCTTGATAGATTGAGCTTGATATAAAAAGAATCTTAACAAATTGATAGACTAACCATAGACTTTCAGTACAGGGAAAATTGATGTTTTAAACAAAAGGAAAAAAATACTTCAAAAGTATCGATAAACATGGTATAAGTTTAACCTACGGTCATATACATTTATTATTCTCCTCTAACTCTAAGTAACTCCTATATAAGATCCCGTGTATAACAGTAAACCCTCCGCCCCCCAAGTCAAATATATATTAAAAACTCCATCGTCAAGTGCCTTAAAATTTAACGACTAATTGCATAAATTCATAGCTGAGCGGAGCACTAAATTTTTAGGATCCTCAAACTCGTTCAATCTCTGCAGCGTATCTGGAAGTTCCCGTCGTGAACGCCCACCTATAATATTGATCACTAGCTCAACGCCAATATCCCCAGCCCTCGATGTATACTGAATTAAAAATGAAACGGATCGGTAAACACTATAACCGGAAATAAAATTTCTCGCTTTTACTTTTTTTCCCCTCTCTCTCTCTCTCTCTCTCTCTCTCTCTCTCTCTCTCTCTTTGTCTCACGCGTATATATACGTATAAGCTCGACATCGTGCACTCGCATAATACCGGTCAACAGCGCGAAAAGCAACTGCTCGAATATACCGACGCTGCTTATCGCGAACGAGCGGAGAAATAGCATATCGTGCCCGTTCTCACCTTTCGGAGATTACGAAAAAGAGTGAGTGAGAGAGAGAGAGCCGCAGGTTGACCTCGTGCTATTATATACCGTGTTGAAATTGAATAAAAATGAAATAGTTTTAGCTAGCCGCCTTTGCCGTTCGAGATAGAGACTTTTTTTGTTCGAGTATACACGCAAGCGGCGAAAAATGCGCGGCTAAGCTCACGGCGGTCACAATTGCCGGAGCAATCAAATTTTGCATATAATGCTACATTGTTTGATGCGCGTACGCGTGTATATGCGCGCGTTTTCTCCCGCTTTTGTTTTTCCCGGCCGTTGAGCACGAAAATGTTCAAGCTGGATGTACACAGTTGCCCGGGGTATAAGAGACAGCAAGTGAGAGAGAGAGAGTGAGAGGGGGGGGAGGAATACTGCGATGGTGATAATTGCTTCTGACTCGGCGCACAATGCACGAACAGTACAAAAATTATAGAGCGCAGCTCCTGCGCCGACTCTACCCGTCGAAAATTCATTCCTTCGCGACTGAAGATGAACAGGGAAAAATGTCACGATACCTGACTCCATTGTCGAAGGCCATACCGCTGCTGCTGCCTCGGATAAAACACAAGGCGCGTTTTTTCAACTGTATAGTTCTGTATTGCATGAGAGCAGAGCGAAAAAAGACGCGCGCACGTAGGCAGTCCCCGCGTTAATTATGCCATACGGAGGTTATATTTTAAATTAAATTTTTTTAAAAAGAGAGGGGGGGGAAAAAGTATACGCCGTTCCTCGTTTTTTTTTACGAAAATGAACAAAAAATAACACCTTTGAACGACATGGCTCAAAAGACTTTTGCACATTATTTTCCGTGAAAAAAAAAAGCTTTGTTTGTTAAAAAAGAAAATCACCCAAAAGACAAATTCATGATAAAAATGTTTGTTTCTATATATATTTAAAATTTAAAAGAGCAGCCCTTCAGATTTTAATTTGCACATCACTCTTGTCTCCGACTGAGTAAAAGCAAAAATTTTGCTTACGCTAATGCATCTAAAAACAAAAATTTTACATTCTTCACTCTATACTACGACCGGGTTGTAGGTACGGAATACGAGGGCAAAAAAAACAGAGAGAGAGAGAGAGAGAGAGAGAGAGAAAGATTAACAGTTAAATCCTTAATAGAATTCGTTCTCGCTCTAAATTAATCAGCACTTGAATATGCTAATGCCGCTCGCTAGTCTGGGAGGCATTTCCTTTAAAGCGCGCGAAGAAAAGTTTCCTCCGGCAAGAACAAGCTGCGCACAGCCCCCTGCAATTAAGTTTTACGTCTAAGCTGCTTTGCTTTACTTTCTCGGCTAGGGGGACGAGAGCTGAACACGAGAGAAAAAAAAATATATAGAGAGAGAGAGAGAGAGAAAAGAGATGCCCCGGAATCGAAAACTCATCTTCTGCTCTTCGTGTAGCAGTATATTTTTTAACCTTTGACGCGTAGTACGATTTATTCCGCGGCTATTTTGGCCCCCGCTCGAAAACTCAACAAAGGCGGAGGGGCTAAATTTACATGTCAGAGACAAAGCTTAAGCGATATGGTTTTGTATTTTTTCCCCTCTCTCTCTCTCTCTCTCTCTCTCTCTCTCTCTCGCCTATTTTTCTCCGTCTCTGGCGCATGCTCGCTTGTTGCTGTTGTGCGTTTTACACAATGTCGATTCACGCTGCGCCGGCCTCCCTCTTTATATTTTTGTTTCTTTATGAACGATTTTTGGAATGGTTGCGTTTACCGCATAATTTCTCGTACAATGCATATTCATAGTTTCAGACATTCCACGAAGATTGACTAAAAAATTTTAATTTTACTAATAACAAATAAAATAGTACGTGTATGAAATTTCAAGAGGAGCACGAAAGCGACTATCGAAGGCCACTCGCGCTAAATTCAGCGAAAATCTCGGTTGCATCTCTGGTTCGCAGCTCGCCGTCCGCGCGATATAATGCGATCAGATTTTCAGCGAAAAATTCACGCTCTTTCTCCCTCTATCTTTCTCTGCATTCGGCAGTGAATATTATAAATCACGCGGCTAGCAGCCCCTCTCGTATAATAGACGCGCGCTCGACGTAATGAGAGCGATTTATCTTTTATTATCAATGTAGAAGCTCGGCGAACGCGCGCTTAATGATAATTGATAGTTGTTTATTATATAAATTATAAATTATAATCCAATATAATTTATCGAGCGTTTGATATCTGGTGCGCGTGGGACGAGGGGAGCCGAGTGAAATTTTTGTATTATCGTGATTAACGAGGCATTCGATGGCTGCCGCGGGTGAATTAATGCGAAATAATACGATTAATTGATTGGCATCGACTGCGTCAAATACGTCGTGGCATTTGTTTACCTTGTATCGACGCTTGGATTGAAAAAGGTTCTATGTCGATAGCTTCTTCGAGACCCCGCCGAGATAGTTACATTTTCCACCCAACCGTCGACATATCGTATATACATAAGTTAACATTTCACATTAACCGAACGGTATTGTAACAGCTAGTACAGGCTATTAGAGCCAAAGGTAAACAGCCTCTCCCGCGGCATGGCAAAGGAATATCACGATGAGACTCTATCTTTGCGACGCATCTGGCTCTTTGTCTCCCTGCAGTTACACAGAGAGACTCTCGCGATAAGGATTCGCTCCTTTAGCGCCTCGCTAAAAGTGCAGTCGTCGTCGTCGTCTCGTCGGAAAGGATTCTACTCCTACCGAGGGAAAGAGAGAATGGAGCTAGTGGCGCGTGGCCCCCATTGAGAGCTGCAGCGCTGCTGCACTTCGTTATGATACAATGTGTACGCGCCCTGCGTACATCTCGCGAGAGAGAGAAGAAATTGGACTCGTCGTCGTCGTGGTACCTTTAACTCGTCTCCCTTTCAAAGTCTCGCTATTGAATAGACTGCGTTTGTATCGATGCCTGATTAGCTTGGATGAGAAGTTTCACCTTTCGTCTAATTACTTTATTTGTCTAACAAAGTGTACACAAAATAATATATATTCTTGTAGTCTCAATAATTAATTTACAAGCATAAGAGTATCTCTGATTGTAAATTGTCCTGTATGTTCAATATACACTTCGCATTCGATTCTCCCATATCATGCATTTATTCACCTGCACTCTTTCCTCGATATACACATATCAGGGATTATCCAAGAGTCGTGCAACACGCGCAACTCGCTGCACAATAAAACATCGACGTGTACATTTTGCACGTTTGCTCGGATCCTCGCTTTACATCTCTCCGTGAGAAAAATATACAAAGACGTGCAGAAGTAAAGAGAGAGAGAAAGAGGGTTGCGGTCGGGCGCTGCAACTGCACGACATTTCGTAATAATTGAATGAGTCGGAGAAGCAGCTGAGAAGTGTATACAGAGCGCGCGGCAGTTTGCTTATGCAGTATTCACTTAAAGTCTTCGTCTTGCTCTCGCGTATACCACTACACACTCAACCCAACTCAGGATCCCTTTCTCCCGCTAGAAGCCGTGGAATTTTTTATGCCCTCAGCAGCAGTCTTTTTCGCTTCGCTTCTCCTTGGAACATTTCGTTAATGTAAATGTCACGTATCGCCCACCAGACATAGAGAGAGAGAGAGAGAGAGAGAGAGAGAGAGAGAAAGGCTGGCTTTCGGTCTATTCTTCTTCCCCCGCAGCAGACGTGCGCGAGTAAGACAGTTTTGAGTTTCTTTTAATGCAGCACAGTGTGCATAGCTTCTCTGTAGCAGCCGCGCACTTTATGCTCTCGCGCGAGCGATATACATCGTGTCTCGAGGTGTAGAGAATTCTAACGTACATCTCGAGTGAATTTAGAAGTGCGTCTGCGTCTTCTTGCTCATGAAGCGTTCGCTAAGAGTTTTCGGGTAAATTTGCGATGGAAGCTCCTTCTCACCTATCTCGGCTAATTATTTCAATGAAATTGTGTTAATCACCCACTATTTCGTAAAACTGACGCTACATAAACGTGCAATATATATAT
>UELV01138985.1:0-10477 GCA_900490015.1 Megastigmus stigmatizans
GTAGGTAGGTAGGTAGGTAGGTAGGTAGGTAGGTAGGTAGGTAGGTAGGTAGGTAGGTAGGTAGGTAGGTAGGTAGGTAGGTAGGTAGGTAGGTAGGTATTTATTTGCAAATTGTTTACAAAAAATGATAGAGAGAGAGAGAGAGAGAAGAGAGTTTTACACGGTTTAGCGAGAGAGAGAGGTATATATATACATTTCGAGTTAGAGAGAGAGGAGGGATAGGATATTAATTATTTTGTGCGAGATAGAGATAGAATATTATTTATTACTCGTGCTAGAGAGAGAGAGGAGATAGAAGATTATTTATCACTTGTGTTAGAGGGAGAGAGAGAGAGAGAGAGAGAGAGAGAGACAGAGAGAGAGATAGTGAGAGTAGAGAGAGAGCGAATTACAGGAGCGGCACGAGAAGAAGCAACTTCTGGACGAATCGCCGAGGGTTGGTCACCACCCTGGGTGACTCGCGATTTTTCCAGCACGGAACCTCCTCGGGGACAGAGCACTCAAGGAGCCGTGAAGAGAGCAGCTCGCCTGGCGCTCATTATCGATAAATTCGTCGAGTTGTAAAATTGCGACGTGCGCAGGTCTCCGGTGAGGTGTCCGGACTCTACGGGGAAATTAGGGCCCGGATCCGGATCGTCACGTTACAAATGGCGCCCAACGTGGGGCGTTGCTAAGTGAGTTGGAAGAGAAATTTAAAGAAGAACGTGGAGTTAGGAATTTATTTTGAAGAATTTATTTTTTTGGGGCGTGTGTGAGTGTAGTGCGAAGAGTGTGTGTGTGTGGCGTTGCGAGCGGTAGGGATCGTGGTTAGGTGGCGTGCACAGCAGCGAAGCTCAACTCGACAAAAATGGCGGCGAGCCATTAGCGGGAAGATAAGCGTGCTCTCCCCATCGAATCCACCCGAGGAAAGAAAATTTTTTTTTCTCAGGAATAATTTTTTTGGGTTGTGGTTTTTTTTCTTTTTCGATTAAAATTTCTTTGTGGTAATTAATTTTTTTGGAATTAATTTTTTTTGATCAAATTTCTTTCTTTGAAAAGTTTTTGTTCGATTTTTTTTTCTCTGAAATTAATTTTTTTTTGGCGAGTCGAGAAAATTAAAATTTATTTTTTTTTTCGGAAGAGAAATTTTTCGGATGAGAACAGCCGCCTTTGTAAACCGCGTCGGGGAGAGGTAATATCGAGTCAGCCTTCTGAGTATCCCTCGGTTGGGGGTATCCCACATTGGGTAAGCCCACCTAAATCCCAGATCTCTAGCACCGCAACGGAGCTCTCGTGCAGGGGGAAAGGAAATAAATCCATTCCTTCCTCCATAATAAAAAAAAAAAAAAAAAATTTGGGTATAACAGGAAATTTGCGACAGCGTTCCTCTGAATTCCAACAAATAATTTTTTTTTTTTTCGAGAGAGAGAGAAAGCCAGAGAGACTGCTTGTAGAAGAGAGAGAGTGGGACCGGCGGATTTTCAGGAAGATAATAAGGATTTAGAAGGGAAATTATCAAGATAATAAAACAGATATCAAGAAAAATTGAAGGATTCTGGAGAAGGATTAAGAGAACGTAAAACAGATAATCAGAGATGCTTCCGAAAGCGAAGGGAGAAAAAAAAATTACCTTCACCAATTAAACCAATATTGTGATCACATTATTATAATATATATATTTGAAATTGTTGCGTTCCCCCAGTTGAGTATAGAGAAGCTCGAGAGCACTTGCGGTAACCCCGATTATCCCATTATTTTCTTGTTTTGCGTCCAATTTTCCAGTTTTCCAGATCCTCACATCGCTTGTCATCCGCATGCGCTCGCGGTTTAACAGGAATTAATTAGATTAGCGAGAGAGAGATTGTAGGATGGACGATTACAAAGCAAATTTAAAGGCATTGCGGGAAGACAGACAGGTCAGAGTACTATACAGACAGATAAAGTGGTTGGAACCGCAAACATTGATTGAAGAATTGGATAAGCAAGGATTGAACACCAGTGGACAAACAGAAATATTGCGGGACAGACTATTTCGAGCGGAGATTAGGTCGCTACATCGTCACCTACAAGTAGCGTGGTATCCCGAATCAAACGAGAGAGGGGAAGTGCCACCAACGACGACTTCCGCGTTGCTGATGGAATCATCGTTCGAGCAAAGGCCGGAGGTGGCACCACGGAAGAAAACGGGGAGACCACGCTCGGTAATTCCAGAGCGGATCGTGGAACATCTGACGGAAACAGAGAGTAGTGAGTGTGAAGCACCAGTGCAGCGCCTCAACCACCACCACCACGACCACCTTACCATTTCCAACAGTTTCGAGCACAACTAGCCATACAGAAACCAGAGTGACGTCGTTATTGAGCGGAAAGAGGAGCCAACCACGTACTACCAGAACGGCCCCGATCACAGAGACGACGTTACAACACATGGATGGACTACCACGCATGGAATCGGAAATGGTCTTGACGAGAGAGAGAGAGCCAGAGGATGATCCTACTATCTAGAGGTCTACGGGAAGCATTGGCAGCGGAGTGGCAGTATCCAACTGGAACAGGCCGAGCACCATTCATGACGTCGGGAGAGCCGTCAGGTGGAGGAGTTAGTTCGCAGTGGCACGCTGACCCACCACGAATAACCACGTTGCGAAGGCAGATGGATCAGCGGTCGACGGCCCAAAGAGCCACGTCACAAATGGCGTAGGAGAACTCACGAATAGCATCACCAGTGAGGAACCAAGACCAGGAATCAACAAGGCAGAGGAGAAGTAGTGACACACGAGGAAGCGGGAGAGCAACGAGCGCCATTCCTCCGGTGGTGGCACCAAGGAACGCAGGGGATGACAGGACCACCTTAACTGATGTAGGATTCCCCGAAGTCCCCACATCAGCGGAGGAAGAATCAGAATCTGACGAGATAGAGCTACTGGTGCCTCCCCAGGAAAGGCGGATGAACGCGCAGCTGGAAGCTATGGCAACTCGAGCAACTCCCAGGACCTCGAGGGGGCCGAGTAGGAGGCCGACGCCGTTGTCTCCAGAAATAATCGTCCAAGGTGGTGGAAGGAAGTAGGAGCAGAGGCATCGACTGGTCAGTCAGCGGAGAGTAGCGGCTAGCGAGGAGGAGTTAGCGAGAGGAGAGGAGGAAGAAGTCAGGAAGGAGAAAGGAGAGCAACACGAGAGGACTCCTAAAACACGCATTGAAGAGAGAGAAACGATTAAAAGAGACAAAGGCCAAAGAAGGAAAAGCCAGCGAAAAAGCAGGAGATCGGAATCAGAGAATAACGAGAGTGAGAGTAGTAGCATAGACGACGAGAGGCAGTTGCGTAGAGAAGTGGAAAGGAAGCATAACAAGAAGAAACAGAGGAAACAGAAGAAAAAGAGCTATAGCGAAGAGAGTCATAGTGAAGAAAGTAGTAGCGAGGAGAGTAGTAATGAAGAGAGCAGTAGTGATGAATCCGAAATAAGAGGGAGGAGAAAACACACACACACCAAGGAAAAGAGAAAGAACAAAAAGCGGAGATCGAGTAGAAAGGATACGAGCGAAACTGATAGCAGTGAGGATGAAAGAAAGTCGGAAAAGAGAAGAAAGCGGAAAAAGAGAGAGTAGAGCGACGCCATCGGCGACTCCTTGAAATTTACGAGAGTGCTGCAAAGCTGGAACATCAAGTTCTCGGGCGAGGACAAGGAAAGTCCGGAAGATTTCCTGGATCGGTTGAATGAGTGCCGAAAGAAAACGGGAATGAAGGACTCAAAACTCCTAGCCGCATTGCCGAGCGTGTTGACAAAAGGGGCGAGCCGATGGTTGCGCTCAATGGATAAACAGATATATTCATGGAAGACGTTTAGGAAAGCATTCAAACAGCAATACGTGGTAGAGTGGGATCAACAGGATCTCTTAGACGAATTGGCTTTGCGTACTCCAGCTAAAGGCGAAAGCATCACGGATTTTCTCGGATGCCTGCGATACATCGTGGGCCACTTCAAGAAACCTCCGTCTCCCGAGAGCCAAGTACAGACTGCGTACAGGAATTTATTGCCAGATTATCGAGCGTACATGATGCACGAAAAGGTAAAATCCCTAACACAGATGGAGAAGCTCCGCAGACGGTGGGAAAAGGAGAAAGATTTGAACATCCGGTTCGCACCATTAGCGAGAGATAAGCTGCGTCTACCACACTCTACGCCGAAGAGTGCGAAGTCAACCAAGATAGCGACAATGAGGGAGGAGTGGGAGGGTTCAGATATCGGAAGCGGTAGAGAGAGAGAGAGAGAGAGAGAGAGAGAGAGAGAGAAGTCAAATTCAAGCGGAGTATTCCCAAAAGAAAGGGAAAAAATAAGAAAACGGCGAAGAAAATTAGCGGAGGGAGCAGTGGGGAGTAGCCACCGGTAACGGCAACGGTGCAGATGGTGGATCCAGCACCACCCCCGGAAATAGCAGCAGTGAACGGAATGCCCCAGGCATACCAGAAGAACGGAAATGGGCAAGCGCCAGGTACTTGGCAGCAGAAAATGCAGAACCAGCCCCAAACGGGAAGCTAGAACATGCAGCGAGGGCCACCGAGAAACCAGAGCCAGCCCCAAATGCCGAATAGTAACGCCAAAATAAACGGGGAAAATCGAGAATATCGGACTGCATCGGATAACGGATACCGGGGGAGCAATCAAGGACAAACGGAAAGGGAATGTTTCACCTGCAATAAACTGGGACATCGTGCAGCCGAATGCCCAGATAGCGTATGTTACGCTTGTAGAGGAATGGGACACCAAGCTTCCCGTTGTCCCAATCGGGATAGAGGCAGTTAGGATAGTAGGACGTATACACAGGAACGGTGCCAAGCGTGTAGCCGACCGAATACGGTCCTCAAAGAGTGTCCAGATTGCGCCTCGCTCAGAAATCTTTGGGGAAACGGGTAGGCAGGGGGTCAGTCGAATCCCCTGACCCTCGCGCCGTAAAACCAGGGACTGCAGTGAGTAGAACGGAAGGAAGAAAAATTAGCGTGGAGAGAGAGACGGAAAAAGGAGTAGCAGATGAGAGAGAGGCAGTAGAGCATGGGAAGATAGCGACGAGTGAGAGTCTTATGAGGGAATTAGAAACAATAGAGGATTGTCTGAGCTGTTACGTACAAGGCTACCGGAGAGGGAGAGGATCTGGAAGCAGCCCTGAAAACCCGAAGAACCAAGTAACTCAAGACCAAGGTCACGAGTCAGGCACTGCCGAACCTGTCACCCTACAAGAGGCAGAGGCAAAGGGAAGCAGTGAGGAAATTCGAAGTACTCAGAACACCGGAAACGTGAACCTAGAGAGTGAGAGAGAGAATAGAGTGGCGAATGAAACAGCGAGAGGCGAAGCACCCAAAGCAGCCAAAAGGTACCGGAAACCAGTACCAGAGCTGCAGGTCGAAACGCCCTCCTAAATCATTCAAGAGTGCATTGAGTTTTCTTGAATAGGGATAGAGGGATTGCGAAAGAGGAAACTCGAGCGCGATAGGACAGCCGACAACGGTTCAGCGAGTGGTAGATTAGAGAGTATTGAAGAAGAGGGAGTGCAGAATGAAGAGGATGGTATGCGCGAAAAGAATGAGCAGAGGAGTACACTGGTGGATCAAACCCTAACTCTTACACCTGGCAAGGAGGGAGTTGTTGAACAGGAAAGTGACAGTTTTCTGTCACTTCTAGTCCAGGGGGGGGGGGGTAAGTACCGTGCGTCGCACGGCAATTGAAGGGCTAGATCAAAGAGAGCAGAGTGAAGAAAAAAGAAAGAGTGTGGCGAGAGTGCGAAGCGAGAGAGAACGAGAGGATGATGGAGAAATGAGAGAGGATGTCGCAGGGATAAACGCAGAAAATAGAAATTTTTTGAGTATAGAGTTAGGTAGGAGAGGATACCAAGCGCTGTTCCACCCAGGAGCCACAGTATCTATAGTAGGACCAGAGATCACAGCCAGATTTCACGACAGATTACTCCCTAGCGATACGTACATATGAACGATAACGGGCAGAGTGACGAAGATAGCGGGCATACTGAAGATAAAGCTGCACGTAGACGGTCGACTAGGAGACCTGCAGGCAAAAGCCATACCTATTTCGGATAACAAAATAATATTGGGAATGGACTTCATGAAGACTTGGGACATCAAAGCGAAATTGGGAAAAGGATTGTGGAGAGTAGCGTCGGGAGAGTGGAGGAGATTCTTATCAAACGAGAATCAGGAAATAACTATTTTTGCGGAATGTGCGGGAATTTCGGAGCTGACAGATCCAGAGAGACGAGCGATAGAGGAGATAGTGGAGAGAATACTGCCACCGCCATCGGATACGCCAGGAATCACGCGATTAACAAATCATCGGATAGAAGTGACGGGCGAGGAACCGATCAAACATCGGCCCAGGAGAATGTCTCCGAAAATGATGCAGATAGCGCAAGAGGGAGTGGAAAAGATGTGGCAGCAGGGAATAATCGAGAACTCGGCATCGGACTATAGTAGCGCCCCGGTTATGGTTCGGAAATCGGACGGATCCTATCGATTCTGTATCGATTTCAGGGACCTGAACAAAGTAACGAAGAAGGACGCATATCCGTTCCCGAATATGGACACGATTTTGGATAAATTACGGAAAGCCAAGTACCTGACGACAATCGACCTGCGCTGGGAATATTTCCACGTACTCTTGGAAGAGTCCAGCCGGAAATATACGGCGTTTGCGATTCCGGGATCAGGATTGTGGCAGTTCGTAAGAATGCCATTCGGCCTGATAAACGCTCCAATGACTTTCCAACGCTTGATAGATGCGCTATTCGGTCCGGAATTCGAACCAGTCGTATTCGGGTATTTGGACGATATCATCATAGCGACGGATTCGTTCGAGGAGCATGTTCGGTGGTTAGAACGGGTATTGCGAAAATCGACGGAAGCAGGGTTGGTGGTGAACCGAGAGAAGTGCGATTTCTGCTGCTCAAGTGTGAAGTACTTGGGATTTTTGTTGGATAGCGAAGGGCTGAGGCCCGATCCAGACAAAGTAGCGCCAGTATTAGATTACCCACCACCGAAAAACGTCAAGCAGTTGAGGAGATTTCTGGGAATGTTAGGATGGTACGCGAAATTTATAGAGCAAGATGCAGAGCAGAAAATACGGCTGGTGAAATTATTGCGCAAGGGACAGGAGTAGAAATGGGAGGAAGAGCAGGAAGAGTCGTTCCGAAGCCTGAGGAAAGCACTCAGCGAAGCACCCGTGTTAGCGAGGCCGGACTTCACCCAGCTTTCACGGTGCATTGCGATCAGAGCGGATATGCGATTGGGGCGGTATTAACCCAGGAAAAGGAGGATGGTGAACATCCCATAGTAAATGGGTGTAGAGTGTTATCAAAGGCGGAAAGGAATTATTCAACGACTGAGAGAGAGTGTTTAGTGGTAGTCTGGTCGGTGAAAAAGTTGCGTCCGTACCTCGAAGGCTACTCATTTATGGTCATCACGGACTAGCTCCCTCAAGTGGCTATTCGCAATGAAGGAGCCGACGGGAAAAGTAGCGAGGTGGATCCTGGAGATGCAACAGTGGGATTTTAAGATAGTTCACCGAAAGGGAGCCTTAAACCACGTCCCGCACGCACTATCGCGGATGCAGGAAGATGAAGAGGAAGAAATAGCGGCATTCAAGGAGGTGACGGATAAACAGTATTTAGCGAAGATGGAGGAAGTCAAAGCCCATCCAGAACGTTTTCCGAATTGGCGAGTGAGGAACGGGATATTATATAGATACCGTAGTGATCCGTTACTCGATCCAATTACGAACAAAGAGGATAGGTGGAGACTAGTGGTGCCAGTAGATGAACGAGAGAGAGTACTTAGGGAAACACATAGCGAAGTGTCCGCGGGACACCTGGGAATGGAGAAGACCTACGACCGAGTAGCGAGAGAATATTATTGGAAGGGTGTCTGGTACGATGTTATGACCTTCGTCGCGCAGTGTCCGCAATTTTGTTAAGTTTTTATTTTTTGAACTTTTATTATTGTTATTATCTTTAGTTTTATCACTCTTGTTACGTTTTAACGCTTTACTCCAAATGGTTTTATTTTAAGATAAGAAAATATATCTATCAAAATTATGCCTTTAGACCATATTGACTCGGTGGTCGCGATAAATATATTAGTCTACTCTGCTCTGCTCTGCTCTACTCTAAACAGAGAGTATCCGAGAAATCCACCTTAAAATTGTGTAGAGCTACAGGAATGTGCAAGCCATATAAAAACATAGCAGGGGAAAAAGAATATATAACTATATTATTCTCTTACTTATTTTCTCCTTGCATTGCTTTTTAAAGGCGGCATGAGGCATCGACGTCACTCACACATGCAACTTAAAACATTTAATGCAGACAGAAACAATAAGAGTATTAACTATCTCGAGCATGCCTTTCATATGATCGCCATAGTTATCATTTGCACGTGGATAACTATGGCGATCCCCAATACACCCTATACTTTCTCGCTCTCGCTTACTCTCTCTCTCTCTCTCTCTCTCTCTCGCGCTCTCTCTGTCTCTGACACAGTGGTGTGAGGTTCTTGGCCAGGAGGAGGGGAGGCGAGTGGCCGCATATTTTCACCTGCGCTGCGGATCTGCAGGTGATTGGTGATGCCTATCGTGGAGGAATTGGCTGCCCTGCTACTCGAGTTAACATAGAAAAGAAGGGCGGCCAACCTAACATTGGGGGTGCTGCATCCTCTGCAATACTTCAGCGGGGCACTGATGGTGGGGTGATGGAGGGAGCATTGAGGGCGAGCTTTCTCAATGTAAATTCTTTGAGAGCTCACATTGAACAAGTCCGTCAGTTTCTTGTTGATGGTCCGTCTTACCACCTTTTTGGGATCGCGGAGTAGTGGCTTGGCCTAGTCGTCGGCAACAGTCTCGTTCAGATTGAGTGTTCTAGTCTCGTGCGTCAAGACCGCAACATTATAGCGGTGGTGTTGCCCTGAATATTAGAAATGACTTTAAAGTCAAAGTTTTGTCTACATCAAAAAGTACTGATCCAATGAGACCATCTATACCGGAATTCCTCATGTGTGAGGTGCAAAGGAACAACTCACCGCCAATCTTATTAGGGATAGTCTATCGGCCCTCAAAAATTTCTTTTAACAGTGTGACGGCCTGTGGACCGATCAGATTAAGTATAGGATAATCAATAGAAAGAAAGTAAGGGAAAATATTCAAACGAAAATTTTCCGCTGCTTTCTTGTGAGTCTTTAAGCTTACGAATGTTTAGACAGCTGTTACTGGAAAATCCAGACACGCAGCGCATCTTGCGTTTTCCAAATGGATGTGCGACTAGATAGTAAGGTTTTCGGTAGATAGCGGTTACTCCGTATTTCTTTAGGCAACCGTAATAAAAGTATTCTATCTCAGTGCTCATAGTTGCACAGCCGCCAGAGATAGAGAAAAAGGTCTGAACAGCGATTGGGAAAACCCAAAGCGTCATTATCTATACCCGGATAATGATGTTTGCCAAATAGTTACGCTGTACAATTTGGAAAACGTAGCATATAATAATAAGAAAATATAAAATATGTGTAAGATCAAGAATAAATATTAATTAAAATATTATTAAACATTATAATTAGACATTATAATTAAGTATTAATTAAACAAGGTAGCTTGAGACTACAGTTTATATCTAATAATAATAGTTTTTTTTTATATATACGTTATAACTAAAAATAACAATTGCTTTTCATTTTATAATAACATTTAAGATAGATTAAGAATACCAACAAATTTTAGTTTCACTTTAATTTTCACAATTATTCTTTCTAAATATATTAGAATGTAAAATAGGTTATTTAGTTAAGAACATTTATTAATAAAAAGCTAAGTTCTATTTAGTACACGCGGCGACATCTATTTCAAAACACCAGAACACCTTAGGTGTGAAAGAAGGGGGAAATAGAGGGACAGATAGAAAGAATTAGGTTGAAGAGAGGGAAGGAGCGTCCGGAAGGAAGTAACGCGATAGGCAGAGATTAGGTCAAGGGCGGAGATTTAAGGAGAGAAATGTAGGAAGAAGCATTGTGGGAGAGGACCCAAAGATGATGTGCTGCATCTCAGAATGCAATCGGGTGAGTTAAGTCACAAACGAGAGAGTAACAAGTTCGGAGAATTAACAGTACCCATGGAATAAGCAAGTCGAGAAAGAGTGCGCACAAGGCAGCTCTGGAAAAACATAAAGTACAATTGTGAACAAATACGTCGAAACAAATAAGTGAGATAGTAACAAAAGTAAAATAATTGTAAAGAAGGAAAAATTGTGAACAAATACGAAAAAGGTGAATTGTAAGAGAAGTTATAAGTGAATAATGTGATATTGTGAAGAGAAATTATAAGCAAAGAAGAGAAATTGTAATTGAAGGAAGTGGAATTGTAAGAGAAATTAAGTGTAAAAAAATAAAGTTTAGTGCAAAGGTTTAAGTTGAAATTGTGATTGGTACATTATTTTGGTAAAGAATCCCTACCTACG
>UELV01139022.1:0-11610 GCA_900490015.1 Megastigmus stigmatizans
GGAAGGGATGAGAATCGAAAAGAGGTATGTACAGAACTGGATAAAGGAAAAACTAGATATAGTAGTAGAGGTGAGAAACACTTGGAAGATTGGAGGGAGGGGAGAAAAAATATGGGTGGAGTGCGAAACGTGGGAGGGAAAAATGAGTATGATACATAGTAAAGCGAAGTTAAAAGGGACTAGAGTTTACATAGATAACGACCTTACATGGGGGGAAAGGAGAATGAAACAGGAAATGAGAAGGATAGGCAGAGAGGCGAGAGGGAAGGGGAAAAAGGTGAGATATAGCTATAATAGAGTATGGATAAACGGTAAAGTATGGAAATGGGATGAAGAGGGAGAGGCGGAGAGTGAGGAGGAAGGGAGGAAGGTAAGAATACTAGCGTGGAATGTAGCAGGCTTAAAAAATACTGGGGCGGAAGAATGGGAAACGATAAGAGATTACGACATTATCGCGATAACAGAGACGTGGTTGGAGGAAAAGGAGGAAGGGCAAATGAGAAAAAAATTAAAAGAATTTCACCTAATTGTGGAAGGGGCAAGAAGAAGAAAGAAGACAGGAAGAGCAATGGGAGAAATAATATTAGGAATTAAAAGGAACGAGGGAACATGGGAGAGAGAAGGGGAAGATGAAGAAAAAAGAAAAAACGAAGAAGTAATATAGGGAGAAGTGAAAGTAGGGGGAAAAATGGATAGTGGAAGTAGTACACATGAGAGAAAAAAGAAGGGAGGTATGGAAAATAATAGAGAGGGTGAGTAGGGAGGAAGAGAGGGAAAGAATAATGATAATAGGAGACTTTAACGCTAGAACGGCTGAAGAAGGGAGCTGGCCATGCATTGAGGAAGGAAGACGATCTAGGGACAAAATAAAAAATAAAGAAGAGGAAGAGATGCTAGAAAAACTAGAAGAAATGGGGATGGCAGTAGAAAACGGGGCGAGGGAGGGGGATGAAGAAGGGGAATGGACATATATAGGGGCAAGAGGAAACACGGTAATAGATTATGTGGTAACCAATGAAAAGGCGGAGAAAGAAATAAAGGAAGTGAAAGTAATAAATAAAGGGGAGTCGGATCATTTACCAATCTCGATAAAATGGAAAGGGAAAATAAAGAGGGAGGAAAGGAGAGAAGAAAAAAAAATGGAGGGTAGATTGGTCAGAAAAAGGAGTTAAAGAATTCAAGGAAAAGATGAAGGGAATAAGGGCGAGTGGGGAATGGAAGAAGCTAAAAGAAGAGATACAGAAGAATACGGAGAAAAGGGAGATAAAAAGAGGAAGCAGGAAAAACGGATGGTGGGATAGGGAGTGTGGAGAAGAGAAAAAGAAACTACTTGAGAAGAGGCAGAGATTAAGAAAAAAAGAAATAGAATTCATGGAATGGAAAAAGGCAAAATACGAATATAAAAACCTGATAAAGAAAAAGAAAGAAGAGGAGATTGATATGATAGCGGTAGAAATAAATAAAGATAAGAGCGGTAAAAAACTGTGGGAAGCGGTAAGAAGCGGTATGGGCAAAGGGAGGAGCGGTATAGACGAAGATATAGGAAAAGAAGAATGGTTTAACTTTTTTAAGAGGCGAATGGAGGGAAGAGAAATAGAGGAAGGGGAAAGAAGGAGAAAAGAAATAAGAGAGTATGGGAAAGAATCAAGGATAAAAAAACAGGAAATAAGAGAAGCAATAAAGAAAATGAAAGAAAGAAAGGCGACAGGAAAGGACGGCATAGGAAATGAGGCATGGATAAAAGGAAGAGAAGAAGTAGAGGAAGAATTAAGGGAATGCCTGCAGAAAATATGGGAAAAAGGAGAGGTTACGGAAGAGTGGAGGACGGGATTGGTGGTTCCGATATGTAAGAAGGAAGACAAGAAAAAGGTAGAAAACTATAGAGGGATCACATTGATGGATACGGGATATACAATTTACGCGGAGATTCTGAGGAAAAGGCTGGATGAATACCTAGAGGAGAAAGGAAAACTTGATAATACACAATTCGAATTCAGAAAAGGTAGAGGAACAATAGATAGGGAGATAAGAAGAAAAGGGGGAAGGGTACTGGTAATATTTGCAGACATGGAAGCGGCTTTCGACAAAATTAAGAGGGAAGTGATATGGAAAGCAATGAAAGGAATGGGGGTAGAGAAGCAACTGAGAGAAAGAATAGAGGAACTGTACACAGAAACGAGATGTAGGATAAGAATAGGAGAAGAGGAGATGGAAGAGTTTGTAGTGACGAAAGGAGTAAAACAAGGATGTCCACTGAGCCCGGTACTGTTCAACGTGGCAATGGCAGACCTGGCAGAGAAGATGAAGAACATACGAGAGGGGGGATTGGTGATAGGTAAGAAGAAGACATGGACACTATCATATGCGGATGACGTGACACTGCTGGCAAATAACGAAAGGGGATTAAAACAAATGATAATGAAAATGGGAAAATTTCTAGAAGGAAAGGGACTGCAACTGAATGTAAAGAAGACAAAAATAATGGAATTCAGAAAAGGAGGGGGTAGGAGAAAAATTTGAATGGGAGGGAGAAAAGATTGAGAAGGTTAAAAGTTTCATATACTTAGGATACAAAATGAGCCGAAACAATGGAGAGGAAAATCACATAAAATATGTGACAAATAGAGCGAAGATGGTGATGGCAAAACTCTGGAGCGTGGGGAAAAGAAGAATTCCAGAACAGACGGATGAGAATATTTGACGACATGGTAGTAAGTATAATGATGTATGGAGCAGAATTGTGGGGATGGAAGGAGAGGGGAGAGGTGGGAAAAAATACAAGAAAGATATATGAGATGGACGTTAGAAATAAATAGCAGAACACCAGGGCACATAATAAGATAGGAAACGAGAAGAGACAAGATAAAAATAAAAGCAGGTTCAAGAGCGATGAAATATGAAGAGAAGATAAAAAAGGAAGAAAGAGGACCGATAAGAGGGGAATGCTTAGCTACGATGCTAAGAGGAGAAGGAAAATCAATGATGGAAAAGGAGAGGAAAAAATTTTTTGAAGAAAAAGGATGGGCAGTAGAGGAAGCAAACATAAAAACGAAAGAGGAAGAAGGATGGTGGAAAGAGATTGAAGAGAGACATAGAGACATAGAATGGCAGAAAACGAAGGCGGAAATAGAGAATTCGAAATATGCAAAAGAATTCGGAAAGTGGAGGACGGAGGAGACGATAAAAGAACAAAAGGAGTATCTTAACGGGACAGGAAGGAACAGAGGAAAAGAATTTACAGTAGTTGCAAAATACAGGTTAGGTGGGGATGGGAACGGGAGAAAGTATTGGATAGAGGAGGATAATAGGAAATGTAGGCTATGTGGAAAGGAGGAAGAAACAATGGAACACGTGTTTAAGAATTGTAAGGTCACAGGAAAGAAAGAGAGAAGATGGGAAAAGATATGGAAGGAGGGAGAAAAATATAGAGCAATAATGTATGGGATAGAGTGGAAAAGAAGAAAGAAAAAAGAAGAATAAGAAAGAAGGCAGAGAGGCGAAGGCGAAGAAGACGCGGAGAGGCAAGGAAAACAGGGTGGATAGGAGAGGAGAGAAGGAGGAACGGAACGGACAGAGCGCAAGAAAAAGAACGGAACCGGGGATCTAGAAGAAATATATAGTTTAGGGACAAAAAGGAAGGAGGGAAGGGGTAAAAAGAGGGAAGTGCTGTAGAGGGCGAGAAACAAAGGAGACGGTGGTGAAAAAGGTAAAGAAAGAAAACAGAAAGGAAAAGTGAAAGAAAGTGATAAAGGAAAAGAAAGATGGGAGGAAAAAAGGTATGGGAAAGAGAGATCGGCAAATTGAGAAAGGAGATAGAGGAAATGAGAGTGGAGGAGAAATCAAGAGAAGTAGAGTGGTGAGACGCGATAATAAAGGTTAGACTGGAGATGAAGGAAGTAAAGGACAGATCGAGGAAAAAGGACGAGGAAATAGAAAAAATGAAAAATAAAACAGCGGAGCTGGAATTGGAATTGGAAGAGATGCGGTTAAACCTGGAAGAGGAAAAAGCGGAAAAAATGGAAAGAGCAGAAGCGGAGGAGAATAAGGAAAAAGAAAAGGAAGAGAAGGTAGAAGAAAAAAGGGAGAAGAAAGAAGAAATGAAGAAAATGGAAACGAAGAAGGACTGGGTGACGGAGAGGAAGGAAGGAAAGGAAAGAATTAAGAAGGTCAAGTGGAGAGAGTGGATGGAGGAGAAAGTTGGGAAAAAGGAGTGGAAACTCGAAATTCTACCGGAGAGGAAGGACAAATGGTGGATAATATTTGAAAAGAAAGAAAACAGGAATGAGATGTGGGAAAAAGAAGAGGAGATAAGGAGGGAAGGATACTACATAATTGATGAATACCTAAACGATATGGAAAGAGCAGACAGGTTTAAATTACTAGAGAAAGCAAGGAGTATGGAAAGAAAGGCAAAGGAGATCGGGATAGAGATTAAAATAGTTAAGGCAAATAAATTGATTAAAGTGGAAGGAAGGAAGCATGTATGGAATAGGGAGAGAAATAAGTTGGAGAGAAGGGAAGAAGAAAGCGAGGAAGGATAGATGAAGGGAATAAGGATGGAAGAAGGAAGAAAGAAGAATGAAGAATGAAGAAAGAAGAAAAGGTGAAAAGTGAAAGGGAGTGATATTATAATAAATGAACTATTGATTTACGAGTAGATAGACATAAGATTGTAAAAAATGTATAAACATAAAGTAAAATAAAGATGATTATGTGAAATATTAAAGGATCGTCCAACTTTACCCATAAGCGGTAAGATAATTAAAGGAGCCACAGGAGCGAAATCTGCTCGGCTAAAATTCCAAAAATTACTAAAAACAGAATTCGGGAAATCGAGAACGGCGATTATTTATGTTAGAGTTCCAAAATTAATTAAAGAATGCATAATTGGTTACGATTCACTAAAATCATTGCAAATGCTAATAGATACAAGATTTAATGAGATAAACCTCTTGATTATGAATAACTATGAAATAATTCAATACGTAGGCGTATCAGTAAATTCCAATGAATATACCACTCTGCAAATTGAATGGAATGAAAACTTCGACAATGAAGCATTCCAATTTAAAGGAAATCGTGAAATAGAAAACGATAATTCTGAAGAGTATGATAATTCGTATAGGATCTCGATAAAAGAGCTTCATGATAAAGTTAACTCATATGACAACATTAATATTAATGAAAAAACGGAAACCATTAAACTCATTGAAACGTATAAAGAAGTGTTTGCAAAAAGGCCAGGATTATTAACCAACTTTAAATTTAAAGGACGACAGTCCATTTTTTACAAAGCCGTACCCGATCCCAATCACTTATCAGGATAACGTAAAAGATGAGATAAATAAAATACTAAATATGGGCATAATAAGGTGATCAGCTAGTAACTATATAAATCCAATAGTTATCGTTAAAATAAAGGACGATTCAGTACGTTTATGTCTCGATGCGCAAAAATTAAACCATAGATTAATAAACGATTAGGATGCGCTGCCAGGTGTTGAGGAAATTTTAGCGAGATGCCAAAAGAAAAAATATATGAGCACGCTAGATTTAACTAGCAGCTATTGGCAAATACCACACGCGGAAACAAGCAAAAAATACACGGCATTCATGTGCGACATTCAGAATCGGATAAAATAGCTTCAATAAAAAATTGTACGGCACCTAAAAACATAAAACAATTGCAAGCATTTTTAGGATTCGTGAATTTTTACACAAAATTCGTAAAAAATTATTCGATGCATTTAGCGCTATTAATCAATTTATTAAAGAAAAATATAATATAAATGGGAAACAGAGCATCAAACGGCCTTCGAAAATATTAAGAAATTATTCGATGAGAATTTGATATTAAAATTCGCGGAGCCGAGTAAACCGTATGTTTTGACGACGGGCGCAAGTGACCTTGCGATCGCAGCCGTTTTATCTCAATTAAATGATCAAGGTGAAGAAGAAATCATTACTTTCATTAGCCGAACATTGAAAGGTAGCGAAATTAAATATTTCACAACCGAAAAGGAAATTCTCGCAATTGTTTAGGCTATCAAGCGTTTCGATACGTATTTGAGGGGGGCAAAAAAGATTATCGTACGAACAGACCACGAAGCTTTGACTTTCTTGAAAAGCTGTAAGTTTAGCAATGCTCGCTTACAGCGATGGAATTTATCTTTACAAGATTATGATATTGAAGCTGAATATCTACCTGGAAAGAAGAACAACGTAGCAGACTACCTAAGCAGACCGCAAATACGCGAAAATTCGCAAAATTTAAAGTCAGTAATAAATATAGCTGCAATGTTAAACATTTTCCCGGATCGAGAATTAATTAGACTATTCAAAGAGTTTATTATATTACAAACAGAATTCGCATTTATAACAAAATTAAAAGAACGTCTAAGAAAAATAGATGTAAAAATTAAAAAACGTTTTCACATTATAAACGAATTTATTTGTAAAATAACTTTAGATAAATTCAAAGTAATGTTACCTGAAAAAATTGTTTAACCTTTAATATTAAATTTACATATTATGTACGGTCATATCGGACCAAAAAAGATTCATTGTATTATAACTAAGCGATTTTTTGCGCCGAAGCTGCGTAAACAAATTCAAGCAATGTTAAAAACGGTAAAAAACGGGAACATCAAACCTGTATTTTCTTCGGTGCGATACCTGCAAAGTAATGTAATCGAGCGAGTGCCTCGCGAGCTTGGCAGATTTTTTCGCACAATGGTTAGTGATAAACACACTAGCTGGGACCGTTATTTGAAATTGATTCAAACGATAATTAATGAGACTCATTATGAAACGACAGGATTTGTACCAAGTGAAATTTTTTTAAATCAAAAGCTAAAAAGATTTTGGGAAAAATATTTAAAATTACCGCAAATTAACGGTAAAACAATATAGCGAAAAATCTTCTTAGTACTTCTTAGATAAATTGAAAAAGCGAGCAGATAGGGCGAATGCAAACAAACAGCATTTTACATTTAACATTAATGACAAAGTACTTGTGAAAGCGTTAAACATATCAGACGCAGTAGAAAGTAAGATTGCGAAATTTTTCGAAATATACGAAGGACCATATAGCGTCAAAGAAAAATTAAGTATAGACACCTATTTATTATATGACATAAATACGAAAAAAGAGCGCAGCAAGTTCCATATTTCGAAACTGAAACCGTATTATTGTAACGGAAAAGACGATATTGATACAAATTGAAAGAATAAGTGCAGAATATGAAAAATTCAAACAGTAGAAATATCATCAGTTCATATTTCAAAGAAGATATGATAATTAAGCGTAAAAATCTTTTTGTTCACATACAAATGTTTTTTTTTCCTTATAATTGTTAAAGCGAAAAAGCTACTTTGTTATAAACAATCAATAACCGAAATTATCTACATCACATTTTATTTCAATTCAATATGCAAAGTACGCGAGATAATACTGTATATAACTACTGGCGAAAATTCCGAACGAATCACAGAAAGAAAAAAGCATAACAACACGTGCGCGATCGAACTCGAGCTTACCCCTCTGGTCACTTGGAGCTGGCGAATAGTTAAGAACTCAAAGGTATTAATACAGCCCTAAGAAGAAATCAGGACCAGTTCAAATCAAAATTTTGACAAGCAAGCATCAGGCAAAGTACTGCCGAGAAAATGAATACCTCGACACAAACCGATGTATCCGGATGTTGCGACATCGCAACTCAATGCGACGGGCGCGAATTATCAGCTCAGTGGGGACGCGGGGAGATAAAGTGTGTTCGGGTGTTTTGTGCGAGTGGTACAGTGTGGAAGCAGGAGAAAGGCAATTACGCCCCTGGAAAATATACACAGGCCAAGCCGAAGTATAGAAATCAAGCCACGCAGACCAAATCCACGCAATCGAGCATAGCCATAAAGAGACAAAGGCCAATTTCGATGATAAAAATCGCGAAAATGCGCGCTTTTCGATTTTTAGAGTGAGGAACGTCCGCAGCTAACTTTCCGGCCTCGTATTCCTCGTAGGAACGCTACAAAAAGGGAAATTGTACAGTGTCAAGGTGGCGACGGGCAGGGACCAATGCGCGTCGCTGTCACCTCTCCTTTGCCATGATATTGTAGTATGCAAGGTTTGTGAAAGTTTACGCAAAAAACGATATGCTAAAAAGGGTATGACTTTCGTAATACAGAACGTTGTTTATAATATTATAAGACTTGATACATGGAAAAAGAAAGATCGCTAAATTAACAATTTGTGCAAGAAACGTATACGATTACAAAAATGATTTAGAATAATTCGCATGAGAACATAAGATTACAAAAATTGATTTAGATAACAAATGCGCAAAAATTAAAGTATAAGATTACTAAAATTGATTTAGATAACAAATTCGAAAAAATAAAAGTATAAGATTACAAAAATTGATTTAGATAACTAATTCGCAAAAATAAAAGTAATGAAAAATACTATAGTAATAAAAAATACAAAACTAATTATGATGTTAACCACAGTGCAATAGACAGCGAATTGTGTGAAATACTAAAAAAGAAAGTGCAACGTTACATAGAATCAACTGATTACTCTGTAAATCCTACTTATCAAAGATATTTTGGTAAAGTTGGGCACTTTAATGAACGTCAAGAGGATAAGGATAAGGAGGTGCAAGCTGCATTACCGACACCTGATGCAGAAGACAGAAACAAAAGGATAAACACAGGAACAAGAATAAATGACATGCCATTTATACGAACACAAACAAATCGTTTCCAAAAATAGATACGGAAGAAATGGAGAAAATTATAAACAATGAAATAAGAACGACCTCCGTGAGTAAGTTAAACAAAATAATGAAACTAGAAAAAGACATTATAGCATGCATTAATATAATAAGTTTAAATCACAATTTGAATAAATTATTAGTTTTTTTAAAAAGCCTAGAAGTAAAACCTTCCATCATTATTTGTACGGAAACCTGGAATCTAGACAAGAATGAAATATTTAAAATACAAGGATACAAAATCTATTACAACAACAGTAAAATTAATCAAAATGATGGAGTGGTAATGTACATTGACAATAAACTAATTGAAACTACAGAAATAATTGAAATCAACAAACTCAAAATAATAAATTCAAAAATTATACTAGGGAATAATAAAGAAATGTTTGTCTCAGCAATTTATAGATGCCATGATATAAAAAAAAAAACAGAATTTATCGTATACTTCAAGGAATAATTGCAAATTAATAAAAAATATAAAAATAATCTAATAATAGAAGATTTTAATATTGATATAAATAATGATGAAATAATAAATCAAGAATTCTTGCAATTATTACTTGAAAAGGGCTATTACCCTGGATTTAAAGAAACAACTAGACCAGGAAATAATAATATCAGCAAAGGCACATGCATTGATAACATGTATATAAAACTAAACAAAATTAAACATAAAAATTATACTCTCTTAGTACCTGTTAATGATCATTATCCAGTTCTTATGTCTTTAAAGGAAATAAAAAAATATAACAATAAAAATACCTTCAGTAAAATAAACTATAGGAAATTGCAAAGCATAGGAAAAACAACAAATTGGGCAGAAATAAATCAAATATTAGACCCTAATGAAGCAAAAAATCTATTAATTGACAAAATCAAAAATACTATCAAAGAAGCTCAATTTACAAACAAGCACAGTAAAAGAAATATGACACCAAGAAAAAATTGGATAACACAAGCAATAATAAATTCATGTGCAACTAAAGAAAAATTATACACTGAATGGAAAAAAGATCCTAATAATATAATTAAAAAAGATAAATACAAGAATTACGTAAAAATACTAGATCAAATAATTAATATAGCAAAAGAAAAATATGACAAAAAACAAATTGAATTAAATCAGAATAATCAGAAGAAATTGTGGAAATTAATAAACGACAAAATAGGCAATAACAATAAATCAAGCAATAACATAAATTATATAGAAGAATATAATGTAAAAGTTACAAATTCACATGAAATTGCAGAACACATGAATAAATTTTACTGTAATATAGGCTGACAAATGAGAAATAAAATATTGCCATCGCAAAACGAAGATCTTCAAATGCCACCTATGAATGAAAAAAAGTATATATTTTTTCCCAACGAATAAAATTGAGATATTAGAAGCAATAAAAAGTCTAAAAAAATAAAAATGGAGGTACGGATGAAATTAATTCACAAGTATTAAAGTCATTAAAAGAGTATATAAGTGAACCAATAGCAAATATCTTCAACAATTGTCTGGAAAAAGGGGTCTGGCCAGATGCACTAAAAATAGCAAAAGTAATTCCAATTCACAAAGGAAAAGTAAAACTCTTAGTAAATAATTACAGACCAATATCACTGATATCGAATATAGCAAAAATTTTTGAAAAACTAATACACAAAAAGGCTTATAGATTTTCTTAACAAAAACAACATAATTTCAGAAATGCAATTTGGATTTAGAAAAAACAAAAGTACAAAAGATGCTCTAAACATTATAATTAATCTAATATTCAACTAAATGGATAAAAGCTCTCCAATAGCTATAACTTTTTTTGATCTGGCTAAGGAATTCGATACTGTAGATCATAAAATATTACTAGATAAACTATACAATTACGGAATAAGAGGAAAGGCGTTCGAACTATTAAAAAGTTATTTAGACAATAGGAAGCAAAGAGTCAAAGTTAACAACACGAATAGTGATTTCGACACAATTGATACATGAGTACCCCAGGGAACAATGCTGGGCCCTTTATTTTTCATCATATACATTAATGACATGCTAAGTTCATTACCTGGACTCTCAATACTTTCATATGCTGATGATACGGTAGTAATAGTAAAAGAAACAACCTGGTTGGAAATTGAAGCAAAAATGAATAACTATTTAAACACAATATCAAACTGGTTAGCGTTAAACAAATTATCCTTAAACACTGAACAACAGTATATATGTAATTTGGAAACACCTGTAATAGCACTCCGAAAAATCTAAATATCAGCATTCAAAATAAGAAAATAACAAGAGTAGAAAATACTAAATACCTAGGAGCTATTTTCGACAGTAGCATGAGATGGGAACAACATATCACAAACATATGCAAAAGAACGAAAGAACTTGCCAGAATCTTCTCTCAACAAAATTGAAGTATGATATACTATGCTCTTTTCCATAGTATAATGTCTTATGGCATAATTGCGTGGGGAGGAGCTTACATGAACAAAGTAAGAAATTTACAAAATTTACAAAACAGGATTCTAAAAATAATACACAATAACCAATTCATAATAAACAAGCAACATTTGAATATAGATCAACAAGCACACTGGAATGTTTACTATATCATTATGATGAATTAAGCGATAAATTCACTACATCAAACAGTAACACTAGAAATAAAAGTATAGTTTTCATAGTGTTACGATCTATTGGAATAAAAGCGTGATATTTTAAAGTACCTGGGATGAACTTGGCCTTCTCGATTCGAACTTTAAATTTCTTTGAATTTTTTTCATAAGCTTCTTTACTACTAAAGAAAATTTTCGTTTCTTTGCAATACTTTTGTGCCCAATTATATAG
>UELV01139029.1:0-10404 GCA_900490015.1 Megastigmus stigmatizans
ATCTAATGTAACACCGAGACTCACGACCGTGCTGGAGAAAGGCACGAGCGCTCCACCCCCCATATCAACATCTGGCAATCCCATTGTAACCAAATCATTAACATATTTACGAGAACCAAACAAAATTGCTTTAGTCTTGCCAGAGTTGAGCCGGAGGGACAAGCGCTCGGCCCACTCGGACACCAATCGTGCCGCGTCAGACAGGCAAGCTACTCCCTCCAGAAGTTTATCTGCAGGTGATTGAATGTAAATTTGGAGGTCATTAGCATATAGTATATGCTTGACCGCCCCACGATCAAAGAGGTCTTTAAGGTCATTGATATAGTGACTGAAGAGCAAAGGCCCGAGGACCGACCCCTGTGGCACACCCAAATTTGTCTCAACCCACGAGGAACAACCATTTTTAGATAATACGCGTTGAGTACGGCCTTGTAAATACAGAGAGAGAGAGAGAGAGAGAGATCCCATCTGGAGTTGTCTGCATATTTTTTTGTCCTTCTCGTAGAGAAAACAGCGAAAATCTGGAAAACGTCTACTTCTGTATTTACAAATTACAAATTTTGACAATTTATTTTTGGAGCCTGGGAAAAGGAATAGTATTTCTTTTTAGACAGTTCATTTAACACATATTGAAGTATGAAAAAAAATATATTTTTTATCATTATTTTAATATAATTGAACCTTTTAAACATTTTATTTCTATATAAAATCAATTGGATATTGTTGTTATGAGTCTAAAGTATTCTTTAAACCCAAAATCAATTTTTTGAAAATTCTAAAGTGGTGTTATTTATCCCTTAACTATTAATTCACTATACAAAATATTTTTTTGTATCTGTCTATTACGCTCTTTTCATATGAGAAAAAATTATTTCTTTTTTTTCACAGCGGTGGAAGCTTTGCTGAATGACATCGATAGCGATAGCGATATGATAGATACTCAATTTCTGAAGAAGAAAAAGAAAACTACAGTTATACAGTGCAAAATAGTAAAAATGGTGAAAATGGTGAAATTAATAACTGTTTGCAAGCGCGAGTGGACTCATTAAGTGAAAACGGTATGCAGGCTCAGTAAGACGCTACAACTGAGCAGGAAGAAGAAGAAGAAGAAGAGGAAAACAAAAAATTGTGGTGCGATTTAATTAAAGCCAGCGGTGTAGATATACTTAAAGAGGATGCGGCTTTAAAGAAATATAATGTTTTCAAAATTTTTACAATAATTTAGGGATAGCAATCGTAGTTTTTGATAAGATGACATTTGGAAGCGGCGAGCCACCGATTTTTGATGGTCACGCGCGAGCTGTCGCGAATACAACAGATTTTCTGGGCGTTATAAATATTTTATACGATCCTCACGAGCATCATTACGATACTAGTTTAAATTTGACAGACGCGGCGAAAACAAAATTTTTCTGCTCCTACTGTAATAAGAAATCTGAACACGTAGACCAGCATGACTGTCCGAGTATATGTACGAGTTGCTTTGTTTCACCGGCATGTGAAAAAGAAAATATCGAGATTTTAGGATGTCGAGAGTGTTGTAGAAGTTTTTTTGGAAGAAACTGTTTTGATAATCATAAGAAAGAGGGTAGTTATAAAGCAAAAAATAAGAAAAGTTGTGTTATTGTAAAAATGTGTAATAAATGTC
This sequence comes from Megastigmus stigmatizans, assembly GCA_900490015.1. NCBI lineage: Eukaryota > Metazoa > Arthropoda > Insecta > Hymenoptera > Megastigmidae > Megastigmus > Megastigmus stigmatizans. The sequence goes on from UELV01139029.1 coordinate 1,649, forward strand.
GAAAACGTATTCATTTGTACAGAGGAAAGCATATGTGTGGGTTTCAGTATTGTAAACGTTATGGCACGAAACATTCGGTAAACGAACTGTGTTATATGCGACCAATAAATGCAGGAAACGACAACGCAACGCCGAGTAGCGATGTAAAGACGAAAAAAAATCTATATGTATTTTATGATTTGGAGACTACACAGGATACAAAGTATAAAAATAGTACCAATACGCATTTACATGTTCCGAATCTATGTGTCGTTCAACAAGTCTGCGACGATTGTATAAACAATGACGATATGAGTTAAAGGTGCAGTACTTGCGGAGTTCGCGAACAAATTTTTCGAAATAATCCAATTAAACAATTCATAGATTTGTACTTACGCGAAAAATCCATTTTTCATCAAATAATATGTATCGCGCACAATGCCGGTGGGTTCGATGGACATTTTATGTTAAGAGAACTGGTAGAGCTTCGTAAAGATGTTTTACCGCAGGTGATATTCAATGGGCGCAATATAATTCTATTAAGTTACGGTTGCACCAAATTTATAGACAGCTTAAACTACTTTCACATGAAACAAAGCGCCTTACGAAAAACATTTGATTTACCCGCGAGCTCGCACAAGGGTTATTTTCCTCATTTATTCAACACTGTTGAAAATGAAAATTACGTTGTGTCTTTGCCGGAAGCATGATTTTACTCACCGGATACCATGTCAATCGCGGAAAGAAATTCTTTTTTCAAATGGTATAACGAATCTAACGCAACCGGCGATTACGTGTTTGATTTGAAATTAGAAATTATAGCATATTGTCGGATGGACGTGGCGCTTTTGTGTCGCGCGTGTATTACTTTCAAAAATATATTTACAAATGTCGGTAAAATTTGTCCATTTACTCGGGCAACTACCATCGCGAGTGCGTGTTCCTTAGTATATAGAAAACATTTTTTACGTGCTAAAACTATCGGTATCATTCCACCAAATGGATATCGTCGCGGTGACAGACATTCGCAAAAATCCCTAGAATGGCTACTTCAATGCGAGCTTGAATTGGGTCGTATTTCCCTCGGGCATCCTGTTATATATGTACAGGACGAATGTCGAGATCTTACAGGAGGAGATAACAATAATCTGGGGCGAGTCGAGGGACTTGTTAAATGTAAGATTTTACCTCCTCATAATTTGTATTTACCTCTACTACCAGTGAAAATGCACGGCTGTTTACTTTTCGCGCTTTGTCGTACTTGTTGCGAGGAAATGCGCGAAGGCGATTGTGTTCACGAGAATATTGCTGATCGAGAATTTATAGGTACGTGGGTAGTCAATGAATTACGTAAAGCTGTAGAGAGCTCGGTTATCGAATAAGCGAGTTATATATTATATAGCATTATAAAACGACTCAATTTGACCGTAAAACCGGTGGTCTTTTTGTAGATTACATAAATATAATACATTCTTAAAAATAAAGCAAGAAGCTAGCGGATGGCCTGATTGGTGCGTAGACGATTCGACGAAAGATGAGTATTTACGCGAGTATCAGAAGAACGAGGGTATCGTTTTGGAGGGCGATAAAATTGAAAAAAATACTGGTTTGAGAGCAGTAGCAAAACTCTGTTAAGGCTCTTTCTGGGGAAAGTTTGGAGAACGAAGCAATTTGAAACAAACGACAATTATGAAATCGCGCGAAACTCTTTTAAAACTGTTACTTTGTCCGGATAAGGAGGTCCTCGGCGTTTTACCGGTAAATGACGATATCTTGTACGTTAAATGGCAACTCCGTGAAGAGGCTGTCGATTCGGCACCTAACACTAACAAGGTTATAGCCGCGTATACTACGGCCCAAGCCAGACTGGAACTATATAAACATATGGAGAAACTTGGGAAACGCGTTTTGTACTGCGACACCGACTCGTGCATTTTTGTGAAACAAAACGATGATGATCCTTCTGAACACGAACCAGTACTAGGCGATCTTTTAGGGCAAATGACAGACGAACTAAGTAGTCACGCACCCGGTACTTACATAGACCCGCATAAAAAACGTTTAGGTAGGCATAGACACGTACTACGTAAATTGACTCGTAAATCCAGCTACAGTGGCCGAGGTGGCGTAGGGTGGAAAAGGAGAAAGCGAATTTTATTGCAAAACGGAGGAGGATTTTTGCTTCTTTTACTGAAACCTATCATAGGCTCGCTTAATTCGAGATTGATCGGTAGCAACTCTGCATAGCACCACTTAGATATGGAGCGTACCAGAAAAATGATCATTGTACCCGAGGAGGCACTTAATCGTACTCAAACCGCAGGAGGACTTTTGCCTACATTGCCTACAGCATGCGTAACCAGCCGTGAAAATACAGATGAACATTCGACTCAGACCTGTGGTGCTAATTTATGTAGGTTGGATGGTGAAATGTATAATATTATACACTCAAAAAAGACTTCCAATGAGCGAGAAAAATGTCTGAATTGTTTGCAAATGCTGCGCAGTTATCTGTTTTTCAAAGAAAACGAACGCAGCGCAGAGCGCGATTCCGAGCATGAGTTAGATGAGTGTAAGAGAAAGCTTACACAGGCGAAGCTAGACTTGTATTACTCCACTGGAAAATCGAAGCACCGGAACGGTTAAAGTGGAACCACGCGGGAGCGGTTTCGATAGACGAGAGAAAGATCGAACGGTCAAATATCATAGAGTTACTGAATGATGTTATAAAAAAGAAAAACAAGGATGATGACGACGATGCCCCTACCGGCCGAATAGAATTTGCGAAGTTTATTAAAACATCGGATACACCTAGTAGTTTGATAGGAAACGCAAATATTTTAAAAATTGCGCAGATATTAACGTACCCCTTAAATACAGCTAAACGCCGCTTGATGAACGCAGAATGGAACGGAGAGCCGGCAGCGGTTAGTTCACCTAAACTGACGAGAAGTATTGCAGCAAGAAAGAAATGGCTTAAAATGGACATTTAAAATTAAAAAAAATTAAAAATGAGTTACGAAAAACAGTACTATAAAAACGCACGAAGCTGGGTATGCGGGGGCGCAAAACCTTATACGCGTAAATAAAACAGGTTAAACCTTGTCCAATGAGGTGGAAAAGAAAAAAATTTGCGAATGGCTCAGTAATCAAGACGCTTACACACTTCACAAGCCCATTCAGCGGAAATTTCCAAGACTCCACAACAACGTGATAAATATCGACGATGTGTGGGAGTGCGATTTGATGCAGCTGACATGGTTAAAAGATTACAACGATGGCTACTGCTACTTGCTCGTAGTCGTGGATGTCCTGAGTAAATACGCCTGGATCGAACCATTACGTAATAAAACAGCTCATAATGTAAGAGCAGCGTTTGATAAAATTCTTAAGCAGGCTAATGGACGGGTACCGGTCTGTTTACAATCGGATAAAGGCAAGAAGTTTACAGGTTCAGCATTCCAAGATTTGTTGAAGAAACGCGCCATTCGATTCCGAGTTACGCGAAATCCAGATATTAAAGCAGCTGTAGTGGAAAGGTTGAATAGAACGATACGTGAACGCATGTGGCGATATTTTTCACATAAAAATACTAATCGCTATATAGACGTAGTGGATAAAATTATACATGCTTACAATCACACACTGCATAGCGGTATTAAAATGAAACCTAAACAGGTAAATCTGTACAATAAAAACGTTGCACGCGCAAATTTGCAAAAACGTGCCCTTTCGCAAAGTGTCAATAAGAGAAGCAAGAGGGCACTCGATTCATCAATTAAATACACCATCGGTGATTACGTACGTATCAGTCGTAATAAAAATACGTTTGAGAAAGGTTACGAAAAAAATTTTAGCGAAGACGTGTTTAAGATTAAACGGATTTCAAGACGTCAGTACTTGTCCACCTTCATCTTGGAGGACTTGACCTGTGAAGAAATCGACGGCTTTTTCTACAGTCAAGAATTGGCTCTTGTCGGCAAAAACCGCATGACATCCGAAAAAGGATTTAAAGTTGAGCGTATTATTCGAACAAAGGGGCGTGGATCGGATAAACGAGTGTTTGTTAAGTGTCCAGCTTATTCTGACAAGTTTAACTCTTGGATAAAAGCAAGCGATTTGCAGGGTATATAGCAAAAACATGGATTACGCCGATGATTTTTACTTGGTGCTTCCGAGCAATAGTAGTATGGTGTACTACAGCCACAACGCGACCAGCTGTTTTACAACTCATCTCTCGCGCGAGGTGAGATTAAGCGGTGACTGGTGCGTCGGGCTCGCGGAAATTTACGTACCCTGTGCGAATATGTATATAAACGAATCAGAGGGATTTTACATCTTCGTAACAGGTAGCGAGGAAGGTAATATAAACGAATCAGAGGGATTGTACACCTTCGTGACAGACAGCATTGGAAGTAAAAAATCACCCCCGGACAACGAAATACATAACTTTCCACGTGGTGTTTATGAAAGTGTAGAGCAGCTGGCAGCCGAAATAAACAAACCAAGAGGTATAAACAAGCATCAAGTACTCGAACTGACGCAATTTGAAAAAGGCTATTACACACTGCGACGTACATGTGAGTGCCAACAGCCGCATTATACGATATACAATGAAAAATTTAAGCGTATATTTGGGTTCGAGAGTAGCGTGCATAGGCAGACTGGTACGTTTGCCACTGCAAACGGGAGTCTCGTGCCCATAATAGGTAATAAACCCACTTTGTTATCGCGCGCTGTACCAGATCAACTGTACGTTTACACCGATGTATGCGAGCCGTATACAGTAGGCGATACACAGGCAGCTCTACTGCGTATCGTGTCTTTAGACGGGTTGAAATATAATTTTGGTGCCAACGGTGTGAGACATTTTGCACCTATACACTATTTTCCTCTACTGCATCCCAGCTTCCGCTCTATCGTTATAGATATAAGAAATAAACACGGCCAGCGTATACCATTCGAGTATGGGACGTTGACGGTTACGCTTCACTTTAGACGTAGCCGTTAAAACATGAGTCATTACGTGTGTTACTACAACGATCAAATCGGTGGAGGAGTGAAAAACGTCTTTGCGGGCTCAACTTCGTTACCGCGCAGCATCGTTACCGCGCAGCCGAAGCGACGTAAACAAAATAAACAGAAAAATCGCAGTTCCGTTATTAGAAAAAGAAATAAAACAGCGAGGAGCACCAATAGCAGTCGAAGAAAGAAAATTAAGAAAGCTAGTGCTACTTTTAGAAACATAAACGATATTTTCGGTTCGAAACAATTTTAAATATGGCGTTCTTACTCTCTCATTCGTCGGAATGTATGTCTAGCGAATTGGATATCTTTACACTTCCGGCAACTCAGGCATCGATAGAGAATAGTGCTTACTTAAATTACAAACCCGTGTCATCGCTTAGCGATGAAAGTCACGCGCCCCTGGAGTTTGTCGTGCCTAGTGGTAGCGAGCATTACATAGCCCTCGCGCATACAATGCTATACATTCAGGTGAAAATCACACCTGTTGATGCAGAGGGTGAAAACGCTAAAGTTGCACCGATTAACAATTTTCTTCACTCAATGTTCAATCAAGTCGATGTTTTTTGCAATCAAAAACTCGTTTCCCCACCGAATAACGCATATCCGTACAGTGCATACATCCAATCGTTACTCAACTACTCACCGGCAACTAAGCACTCGCGTTTGATCGCGAGCTTATGGCACAACGTTACAGATGATGCCTTCGATGCGCCTCCAAATGCTGTAACACCGCGACCAGTCAATCTAGGCGCGGAAAAACGACGCTACATTTCGCAAGGCGGCAAGACATTCGATATGATTAGACATTTGCATTGCGATGTGTTTAATCAAGATAAAATGCTAATAAACGGCGTAGAAATGAGAGTTAGACTGATCAGGAGCAAAGACACATTTTGCCTGATGGATGCATCGGACAACGGCAAATTTAAAGTACATATCAAGGAAGCAACGCTCATTCAGCGTAGAGTTAAAATTAACCCCGGGGTTTTACTAGCTCACGCGAATGCGCTAGCAAAAACTACAGCTAAATATCCTATTGTTAGGGTAGAAGTGAAATCATTTACACTGCAGGCTGGAATTTTAGGCGCCATGATAGATAACGCTATTCTTGGACAGCTGCCGAAAATAATAATAATAGGTTTCGTCGACAATAGAGCCTTCAACGGAAATCGAAGCTTCAATCTGTACAATTTTTCCGCATTTCTCGATTAACCATCTGTCGCTTTACGTCGACAGTGTTCAAATACCCAATAGACCGTTACAACCACGTTTTACAGGACCTTCCGTGCTCTACATGGACGCTTTTTACACTCTATTCTCAGGCACGGGTATACATTTTCTTAACGAGGGGATCAGCATAAACCGGTATAACTATGCAAGAGGATATTTTCTTACAGCGTTTGAGTTAACACCCGATCTATCGGCACACTGTGCGACGCATTGGAACGTCGTGCGTTCGGGAAGCGTATGCATAGAGGTAGGATTTGAACACGCGCTCACATCTACTATAAATTGCATAGTTTACGCAGATTACGACAATGTGTTAGAGATAGATTCTACCAGACAAATTGTAACTGATTTCAACGCATAGGTTAAGAGTGGGGATGGTAAGGATATAACTCGATCAGTTATATATATAAGTCATAAGTCAAGATATAAGTCATCTTCATCGGGTAGTTAGTATCCTGCGCGGTTCGAACCAGTAGACACCTCCGCCAGTGCACCAGCCGCAATAATGGATTACGTGATAGAGGTCGAGGGGCTGAGAGACGAGAGCAACAAACTTTTACCCAAAGAAGTAGCGGTCGTTTCTCTACAGGGACACAGTGTTGCCCATTGGATAACTACCCCACCGTGTGGTTTCGACGAATTGCCAGACGACATCAAAAGTACCAACGATTACGTCTCGACTCGTCTACTTGGAATTTCATGGTTCGACGGTGACATTTCTCAACGAAAATTACACTATCATTTCTACAACATTGGAAGAAAAGCAAACAAGATTTACGTTCGAGGAGTAGCGAAAGCTCGATATGTCTCATCTGTAATGGGCCGCTGTGTAGTAAACATCGCGGAATACACTAGCAGCAGCTTCATCGTCTTGCAAAGCCAATTTACCACTGACCATCTAAGGTTTTATCACAGTTGCCAAGAAAAATCGGATATAAAGGCGTACTGTGCCATTTTCGAGCATATCTAATAAGGTCATGGTTTCATTCACTCCTACCCGAAGAAACACAACAGAGTTTACCGGAAAATAAGTACGATTTATTCTACAGTTTGCTGCAAAAACTTGTGTACAAAAGAAGAAACTCTTTCGTAAGATTCCAAAGTACTTTTGAGGGTAGAGATGAAGTAGATGCAGCAAACACCGATACCGAGGACGACGAGAGCAAAGACAAGGACAAATACGGCGAACAGGACAGCAGCAACAGCAGTGGGGCGGAGTACGAGACTGCAAACGAGGAAAAGCATGAATACCTGAGAGATAATGAGGGCTCTGGAAGGACTAAACGCAAAAACGACCGGAGTTTACGCGGCTGATTGTATTCCGAATTTATTATCGGTACCAGCGGCGCTGGTATGTAACACGAATGATCATACTAAACCGGGATCGAATTGGGTGGTCATCTACATCGACAAAAATAGATTCGCAACGTACTTTGACAGCTACGGACTACCACCGGTATCTAAATATCACCTCGATCGTCTTCGAAAAAATTGTAAGAGTTTCAACTGGAGCTCACGACAGCTTCAGAGTATTGATTCGAGGTGCTGCGGTCAATATGCAATCATGTTTTTATATCACATGTGTAAGAGTACAAGGTTACGTAAATTCGAGCATTTATTTACAGAAGATACGAGAAAAAACGATGCGATTGTCATAAATTTTACAAGCGGGTTTGGTTAATCGTTCTATCGACATCATACACGAATATCTAAAAGATAAACTTGCCAAAGAAGAACCAGAAGAGTCAATACGGCTTGTCAACGATTTTAAAAAGTTTAAACATTTCTATTCACTACACCATTCCAGCTTGGAAGATTTAATCAAAGAAAAAACTCCAGATGATAATTGCGACTACAAAAATTATTACTTAAAAATTATTTTATTAGAAATCTTGGCTTATTCATTACCTATGATTGTAAAGGACTTAAACGATTATGAAATTTAATGTATAATGGACAAAAATAAAAAAATGTACCTGCGAATTTCATGTGCATTATTTTTTTTTTTCATTACTTGTATCTGCCTCTTCATATACTTCCTCAATACATAACTAGAATGAGAAAAAAAATGCATGTAGTAATTTTACGTTTTACTTATATAACAACTATCGAATTCTCTACCGTTGGAAAATAAAATGTATAAATATAATCTGCAGTATCGCGTATCAACTGCTCATTCGTCTTTAGCTCGTCGAACACGATGGGTCAGAACAGCAGCAACAGGACAACCAACAGCAGTGCATCTAATGAAAACACTCCGCTTTTAAACAAGAATAGAAAGAACTCGGTAGTCTTTACGCAGTGGAAGGAATATTCTAGAAAATATTCTTCAAACACCAAATTATTACCGGACCGCAGCGGATATAAAAAACTTTAATTTACTAAACCTTAACCTCAACAATCGGTCCTTTTCGGGACCAACACGATATATTGTACATGAAACAAACCTTTATTAATATATTTAAAAAATTTTTGTATTCATTAATGTACCATATTCCCGAAAAAACCTATGTATATTA